>JAJPUD010001597.1:5479-118208 GCA_023553655.1 Myrmecobius fasciatus
TTGAGATTGTATTTTGTTTTGGTTTTGTTTTTTGTATTTCTGGAAGTATACAATAAATTATTTGTTTATTCACAGTCTTTCCAGGTTTTTTTTTTGGGGGGGGGGGAGGAATCCACCTGTTCATCTTTTTTAAAGGACAATAGTTTACCATTGCATTTACATATCATTTGTTCAGCTATACTCAACTAATGTACATCCTCTCAACTTGAAATTTTTTGTCACTACAAAAAAGAGCTGCTATAAGCATTTGGTACACATGGGTCCTTTTCCATTTTTATGATCTCTTTGGGATACAGACCTTGTAGTGACATTTCTGGATAGAGTATGTACAGTTTTATATCTTACTCCTTTACTAATCTTAAAATAACCATTATTCAATGTTTGGTTCTAACTAACTATTGCTTCTTGGCCTGCATACTGGTTACTCAAGAGACACCTTTGTTGAGTTGATACTCCCATCCCTTTGAGAACTTGTCACATTTCATTGTGATTCACACAGTCAAAAACATTGGTGTCTACAGTGAAGCAGAAGTATATTTTTTTTCTAAAACTCCTTTGCTTTCTCCAAAATCCAGAAAATGTTAGTAATTTGATTTCTAGATCCTCTGTCTCTTCAGAAAAACCATCCTTCTCTTCTGGTAATTCACAGTTCCCATATTATTTAAATCTAGCTCGAAGAATCTCAAGCATAAGCTTGCTGACATGTGAAATAAATTCAATTGTTCAATAATTCCCTGGCATTGCTCTTTTTTTAAAAAAATGGAATATAAACTGATCTTTTCTAATACACTTGTCATTGTTGCTTTCAAAATATGCTGGCATTTTGAGTGCAACACTTTAAAATATCATCTTTTAGGATTTTGTACCACAGGAATACATAAAAATAATGGAATAGTATTGTTTTATTTAAAAAATGATGAACAAGCTTATTATATAAAGGCCTGGAAAGATTTACATGACCGGGGCAGCTAGGTGACGTGACGCAGTGGTTAGAGCACCAGCTCTGAAGTCAGGAAGACCTGAGTTCAAATCTGGTCTCAAACACTTCCTAGCTGTGTGACCCTGGGCAAGTCACTTAACCCCAATTGCCTCAGCAAAAAGCAAAAAAAAAAAAAAAAAAAAAAAAGATTTACATGACCTCATGCTTACAGAAACAAAAAGAGTCAGGAATACACTGTACACAATAACAGCAAGAATGCGCAATGATCAACTATGAAAGACTTGGTTCTTCTCAGTGGTTCAGTGATCCAAAGCAATCCCAATAGATTTTGGACAGAAAATGCCATCTGCATCCAGAAAAGGATTTAAGAAGACTAAGTATAAGTCAACACATGCTATGTTCACTATTTTTTTCTGTTTTTTTATCTCTCCCATGATTTTTCCTTTTTGCTTTGATTTTTCTCTCCCAACATGATTCATAAAGCAATGTGATTTAAAATAAATAAACTTACTCAATATTTTGTATTACAAGGCCAAATGCCTATTATTCCAATGATCTTTTTTATTTCTTACTTTCACTTTCCAATCCATTATAATGAATATGACATATTTTGGAGGGGATGTTATTTTTAGACAATGTTGCAGGTCTTCACAATTAACCTCTTAGGCATGAGGGATTACTATGTATTACTATGATATTGAAAATTTTGCTTTGAATTCAAATAGATATTATTCTATCATTTTTGAGTGTATACTCTAGTACTGCTTTTGTGTTTTATTGACTATAAAGGCTATTCTATTTCCCATAAGGAATTCTTTTCCACAGTAGTATATGTAGTGGCCATTTGAATGAAAGTCACCATCACCATCCATCTAAGTTCACAGACATCTAAGATGATGTTGATCTCCTATTTGACCATATGAAACTTACCTTTATTCATGTAATATTGATCTTTACAACATCATACTTTCCTTTAATCACCAGATATATTGTAGATAAACTTTGTTTCAGCTTTGACTCACTGGCTTCATTACTATTGGAGCTACTTGTAATTGTCCTTTGCTGTTCTTCAGTAGCATTTCATAAGCCTTCTCATTTGAGATTTTAATTCTGTCTCAGTTATAGTGCTGCAAAAATGCAGAGTGACAACAAACCTGATATTTAAGCCAAAACATGGCCTCAAGATAGACTGAAAAAACTTCAAGAAAGGCCAGTCTCATTGGAGTGAAAAAGGTGTTCAGCTGAGGTCAGACAGACTCTGGAAAAGCCTGAAAGAGAGAAGCTTAATCACAGCAAATCAGCAACTAAGATCTTCAGACCTGGCTTGGTAGAGGAGCAGATCAGTGGGGTAGCCTCCAGTACCAGCTCAGAAGTCAAACTCTGGGAAACCAGGCTGTTTCCTGAAGAGCAAGAAAAGCTACCCCTGCAAACACAGGGGGGGGGGGGCACTGAGCTCAAAGCCAAGACTCAGAGCAGTCCAGGAAGCTTGGGGCAGCTCCCCCTTTACCTCTGAAGCCCAGATCCACCTTAAAAGTAAAAAACAAAACAAAACAAGCAAACAAAAAAAAAGAAAAGAAAAAACAGAAAACAGAAAATACCAAAAGAAAAGGGAAGAAAATGAGCAAGAAACAGAAAAAAGAACATTGATCATAGAAAGCTTCTGTGGTGACAGTGGTGACAGGGCAAGCGAAAACACAAACTCAGATAAAGACAGAATATCCACAGAAGAAATAATCCAAGAGTGAGATAAATTGGTCTCAAGTCCAAAGGCTTTCTGGAAATGCTCATAAAACGTTTCAAGAGGCAAATAAGAGAAGTAGAATAAAAATGAGAAAATAAATGAGAAATATGCATGAAAGAATCAAGTTTAGAATAGGAAGGGAAAAAAATTGTCTAAAGAAAACAACTCCCTAAACATTAGAATAAACCAAATGGAAAAAGATATACAAAGGTCAACTGAATAAAATCACGTATTAAAAACTAGAACAGGGCAAATGGAAGCTAATAACTTTATAAGACAGCAAGAATCAGTCAAACAAGAAGAGATGATTTAAAAATTATTGGCCTATCTGAAGGCCACAATCAAAAAAAGAGCCTGGATAGCATTCTATAAGAGGCCATTAATGAAAACTGCCCCAATATTGTAGAAATAAACTCATTGAAAGAATCAGTCAATCACCTTTGGAAAGAGAGCCCACATAGAAAACCCCAACAAACATTGTTGTAAAACTCCAAAACTATAATCTCAAGGAAAAAAGTACTGCAAAATGCCATACAAAAACAATTCAAATATCAAGGAGCAACCATCGGAATTACCCAGGATCAGGCAGCTTATATAATAAAGGATTGGAGGGCCTGGAATAACCATATTCCAGAATGCAATGGCACAATGGTTACAGCCAAGAAGTAACTATCTGGTTAGATTCAGCACTATCTTTCAAGGGAGGAGATGGAGTTTCAGTGAAGAAAGAGATTTTCAATAACATGGACTGAGAGTCCATTGTGAATGGACTCATGTGATAATACGAAAAAGAAGAGTTGGGGTGGGAAAAGTTCTGTACTGGAAAAAGAGAAAAAAGGAGGTATAATTAGACAATTAGTTCACATGAAGAGACAAAAAAGATCTATTACAATGGAGGAGGAAAAGGAAGGGAGATGAGTATTGTCTGAAACTTGATCTCATCAGTTTTGGCTCTAAGAAAGAATAACTTAATTATTAAGGTGGGTATAAAAATGTATTTAATCCTGTAAAGAAGTAAGAGAAGAAAGAATGAAAAAAAGAAGGAAAGCATAGAAGGGAGAGCAAAAACACTAGGAAAGAATGTAAGAGGAGGGGGAATAACTAATAGAAGATAAGATAGTGGGTGAAGTGGGTTAAAAAAAAACACTACTAAGGGATGATAGGAAATAAGGTAGTGGGTGGGGTGGGTAAAGAAAACACAGGACTGAGGATTGGGTGGAAAGACAGAACAAAAGTATATACAGTGGAGAAAATAGGATGGAGGGAAATACAGAGCTGATAATCATAAATGTTAATGTGAAGGGGATGAATTCTCCCATAAAACAAAAGCAAATAGCAAATAGCAGAGTGGATTAAAAAACAGAACTCTACAATATGTTGTTTACAAGAAACCTATTTGACACAGAGAGACATATACAGAGTAATAAAAGGCTGGCAAATAACTTATTGTACTTCAGCTGAAGTAAAAAAAAAAAGGAAGAGGTAGCAATTCTAATCTCAGATAAAGAAAAAGTATACTATTTAAAAAGATAAGGAGGGAAAGTACACCTTGATAAAGGATACAGTAAATAATGAAGTAATAGAGGTATTGTATGTACCACATGGTAGAACAGGAAAATTCCTAGAGAAGATTTTAAGACAGTTACAGGAAGAAATAGACAGAAAAACTATTCTAGTGGGGATACTCAACCTTTCCGATCAGAATCAGACAAATCTAGTGAGAAAATAAGAAAGAAACTAGGGAGATTAATAGGATCCTAGAAAACTTAGATATGATAGACATCTGAAGAAAACTGAATAGGAACAGAAAGGAATATACCTTTTCCTTGGTAATAGATAGCACCTACAAAAAATTGACCATGGGCATAAAAATTTCACAATCAAATGCAAAAAGGCAGAAATAATAAATGCTTTTTTTTCCAGACCCTTTCAATAAAGGGACAAAGAAAGATAAACTAAAAACCAATTGGAAATTAAATAATCTAATTTTAAAGAATGAGTGGGTCAAACAACAAATCACAGGGAAAAAAACCCGTAATTTCATCCAAGAAAATTAAAATAATGAGACAACACATCAAGACCTATGGGATACAGCCAAAGCAGTCTTAGGGGAAATTTTATATTTCTAAATAGCTACAAAAATAAAACAGAGAAAGAGGAGATGAATGGATTAGGCATGCAAAAAAAGCTAGAAAAAGAACAAATTAAAAACCTCCAAATAATATCAAATTAGAAATTTTGAAATTTAAAGGAAAGATTGATAAAATAAAGAATAGGAAAACTATTTAACTAATAAATAAAATGAGTTAGTTTTATGAAAAAAACTAACAAAATAGATAAACCTTTGGTTAATTTAACCAGAAAAGAGAAAGAAAAAAACCAAATCACCAGCATCAAAAATGAAAGGGGTAAACTCACCACCATACAAAAAGAAAGTAATAATTAAAAGCTATTTTGCACAGCTGTATGGCAGCAAGTCTGACAATTTAATTGAAATGAATGAATATTTACAAAAATACAATATGCCCAGGTTAAGAGAAGAGGAAATAAAATATTTAAATAGTACCATTTTAGAAAAGAAATGTTGAACAAATCTTTAATGAACTCCCAAAAATAATCTCTAAGGCCAGATGGACTCACAAGGGAATTCTAACAAACATTTAAAGAAAAATTAATTCCAATACTATGTAAACTATTTGCAAAAAGAGGTAAAGAAAAAGTACTGCCAAATTCCTTTTATGATACAATTATGGCACTGACACCTAACCAGGAAAGGTTAAATCAGAGAAAGAAAATTACAGACTAATCACCTAATGAATATTGATGCAAAAATTTTAAATAAAATGTTAGCAAAGAGATTACAGCAACTTAGCAGGATAACACATTATGAACAAGCTGAATTTATATCAGGAATGCAGTGCTGGTTCAATATTAGGTAAACTATTACCATCATCAACCATATCAATAACAAAACAAACAGAAATCACAAGATAATCTCAAAAGATTCAGAAAAAGCTTTTGACAAAATATAGCATCCATTCCTATTAAAAACATTAGAAAACATAGGGATAAAGGGAGCTTTCATCAAAATAATAAGCATTATCTATCTAAAACCTACAGAAAACATTAATTGTAATGGAAAGAAACTGGACACATTCCCAATAAAATCAGGGGTAAAACAAGGATACCCATTATTACCACTATTATTCAACATCATATCAGAAATTTTGGCTTTAGCAATAAGAAAAGAAAAAGTAATTAAAGCAATTAGAATAGGCAATGAGGATAAAAAATTATCACTCTTTGCAGATGACATGATGATATACTTAGAGAATCCTAGATCATCATCCAAAAACCTACTGGAAACAATTCACACCTTCAGCAAAGTTGCAGGATATAAAATAAACCCACACAAATCATCACCATTTCTATACATTACTGACAAAGCCCAGCAGCAAGAGACAAAAAGAGAAATTCCATTTAAAATTATCGTGGTCAAAAATAAAATACTTGGGTGTTTACCTACCAAGACAAACTCAAGAACTACATGAACACAATTACAAAACACTTCTTACACAAATAAAATCAGATCTAATAATTGGAGAAATGTCATTTGTTCATGACTAAGCCAAGGTAATATAATAAAAATGTCAATTCTGACTAAATATGCTACTTGTTCAGTGCCTTACCAAACTGCCAAAACATTATTTTATAGAATTAAAAAATAATGTCCAAATTTATCTGAAGAACAAAAGGTCAAGAATATTATATGAATTAATGAAAATAAAATACAAAGGATAGTGGCTTAACAGTACCAAACCTAAAACTATATTATAAAGCAAGAGTCATCAGAACCATTTGGTACTGGCTAAAAAATAGAGTGGTGGATCAGTGGAATAGATTAGATACACCCAACACAATAGGCACAGCTTATAGTATTTGTTAAATCCCCAAACTCCAGTTTCTGGAATAAGAGCTCACTATTTGGCAAAAATTGCTGGGAAAACCGGAAAATAATATGACAGAAAATCAGCATACACCTACAACTCACATCCCATACCAGTCAAAATTAATACGTGATTTGGGAATAAAGGATAATACCATAAACAAATTAGGAGAACAAAGCATAATTTACCAATAAGATATTTGGAGAAGGGAATAATTTTTGACTAAAAAAGACCTAGAGAATATAACAAAAGATAAAGCAGACAACTTGATTACATTAAATTAAAAAGAGTTTGCACAAACAAAACCAACAGAAATAAGATTAAAAGGGAAGCACAAAGATGGGAAAAAATCTTTAAGGCCAGTATTTCTGATGTCTTATTTCTAAAATATGTTTTAAAAAATGTCAAATTTATAATACAAGCCATTCCCCAATTGATAAATGATCAAAAAATATGAACAGATAATTTTAGATGGGAAAATTAAAGTCATTTATACTCATGAAAAAATGCTCTAAATCATTATAAATTAGAGAAATGCAAATTAAAACACCTTTCATATTTTCTAAGATGACAGGAAAAGATAATGATAAATGTTGGAGAGGATATGCAAAAACTGGTACTCTAATGCATTGTGAAAAGATCCAACCATTCTGAAAGCAGTCTGGAACTATGCCCAAAGGGCCACAAACCTATGCATACCCTTTGATCCAGCAGTACCATTACTGGTTGTGTATCCCAAAGAAATCATAAAGGAGAGAAAAGTTTCCACATATGCAAAATGTTTGTATCAGCTCTTTTTGTGGTAGCAAAGAATTAGAAAAGGAGTGGATACCCATCAATTGGGGAATGGCTAAACAAGCTGTGGTACATAAAGGTAATGGAATATTATTGTTCTATAAAAAAATAATGAACAAACTAATTATAGAAAGGCCTGGAAAGATTACATGTGCTGATGCTGAATGAGAAAAAGCAGAACTAGAAATATATTGTACACAATAACAACAAGAATTTGCAATGATCAACTATGAAAGACTTGGTTTTTCCCACTGGTTCAGTTATCCACAGCAGTCCCAATACATGTTGGACAGAAAATTCCATCTGCATCCAGAAAACGTTCTAAGGAAACTGAATCTATATCAACATATGCTATGTTCACTTCTTTTTTCTGTTTTTTTTTTATTTCTCCCATATTTTTCCCTTTTGGTCTGATTTTTCTCTCCCAACATGATTCATAAAGGAATGTGTATTAATTTTTTTTTTCAAAAAGACAAAAAAAAATGACTCTCAGGGAAAGGGAGGAAAAGTTATAAATTTGAAAATGAATGTGATATAAACATTGTCATTTCTTTTTTGATATATATATTAGTGAGGTAAAATCACTACCATTTTCTTTCTTCTCATCTTCTAAACAAAGAGATATTATAAGCAAAATGAGTAAAACCGAGAGAACATTGTACATAGCAATAGCAGGATTACACAATGACCAATTTTGATGAATGTGACTCTTTTCAACAACAAAGTGATTCAGGCCAATTCCAATGGTTTTGTGATGGAGAGAGCCATCTGCAGCCAGAAAGAGAACTGTGGAGACTGAGTATGGATCACAATATAGTATTTTCATTTTTTGTTGTTGTTTTTATTTCTTTGCATTTTCTTATTTCTTTCTTATTTTTCTCTTTTTGATCTGATTTTTCTTGTGCAGTATGATAATTGTGGAAATATGTATAGAAGAATTACACATGTTTAGCATATATTGGATTACTTGTTGTCTAGGGGGTGGTGGGGAAAGGAAGGGAAAAATGAGAATTCTGAAATATGAAAAACCTGTATAAATCTGAGTTCATTGAATTGTACAAATACAAGCAAAGCTTCCTTAATCTGCTCCCTTAGTGGGGGAGGGGAAACAAAAAAAAAGATGAAATTAATACAAGATTATTCTATAACTTTGGTATATTGCTACATAAATGAGACATTAGTACCAATCATACAATGGAGGGAAGAGTGAAATTTCACCCTGAAAACAACCTGTAGAGAAACAGCTTCTCTGTTCTCATCTGCTCCTGCCAAAGACTTTATCACTATCAAAATTCTCAATGCTTTCTGTTCCTCTTTATCACTGCTGTTCCCATTCTTGCCCTTTCTTCCTTTTAGAGCCTTCCATAAACTACAAGATAATTAAAGAGGTTACAGAGCCTTTAAAGGTTCATAATAACATAAAGGCTTTGCACTTCTCCTCTGCTAAATAGCCCCACAAAGTATACTTTACTTGGCTTCTTCTGAATTTCATATAGGAACAGTAGTTATATATGGGCATATAATTATTCTCTCATAGAAATGGGCACTAAGATAAATTTTCAACAGCTTCCCCCATCCTATAATACCTCAACTATATCAACTTGATTAAAACATGGGGGGTAGGGAGGAAAGTCAGCCAAGATTCCAAATAAGTGAACATGATACTGGTCTACAGCATTAAATTTACATGCCTTCCAAAATACAGGAAAGTCATGCTCCCTACATGGTTGAATCAATGTTTAATGCTGGCAAATTCTGACTTCCAGCCCAGATTATTTCAAAGACATGTAAATTTCAAAATAAAAAAAGAAAATGTTCTCATCTGTTCAAGTCATCTGGGACTTAAAATTTAAGTTTCTATTATACAGAAGCTTTAATCAATATCTGCTCTGGGTAGAAATGTGTTTAGTGTTCCTTGTTATTTCAGTGAAAAATATTATCTGCAGTAGTCAATACTTATGACATCTTTCCCACTTCTTTCTTCCCTCATAAAAAAGACTATCATTGATCACAGGATCACATTAATAAAAAAAAAAAAAAAAAAGAAAAGAAAGGGAAAGAAACTTATTAGCCACACAGTCTCCTTTTAAGACTTTAAATAAAGTCTGGGAAAGCTTCTCTGAAGGTGATTACATAGTAATATCAAATCTCAAAGTTCAAAAGAGTTTCAGAATTTGTTTAGTCCAATCTGTTGCTCAGAAGTATCTCCTTCTACAACATTCTCAATAAATAATTCTACGGAGACTATCAAAGAGGGTGGAGCCGAGATGGCAAGTAAAAGATCATCTGAGATATAAAGTCATACCAACATATACATATATACATATATATATATACACACACATATTTATTTATTTTTATTTATATATACATATACATATGTATATATACACACACGTATATGCATATGTATATATACATACCTAAATACATACACATATATATGTAGAGAGATACATTTATGCATATGTAAACAAACATCTAAAACTATTAATATGGCTGAGATAATATAGATTTCTCTCTTGATTTAATCTTTCAGTGTAACTTTGAGATCAATGATTACCAACCTATTTTTTTCTAATGCATTCTTGATATATACACTTGATGTAGTGTTTTGTGTCTATTTCTTATTTCCTATCCCTGATATCTCTTACTTTAATTCTACTCTTTAACTTGCCTTGCTATGATTCAACCTCCTCCCACCCATGGATCTCTTTCTTATCTTCTTCCCCCACCTCTTCCTTCCCTCTTTATCCTATTCTCATTAATCTAAACACCTTATCCTACCTTAATTACTCTTTGCCCTTCTATACTCCACCCTATCCTAAGTCATGCTTTCCCTACCCCTTTACCCTTTTGCATTAACCTAGATACCTTGTTCCACTGCCATAAATCTACAAAGCTTTCTATACCCCACTTTGTTCTACTCTGTCCTCTTTTTTTTTTTATAGATTTTGGAGGGTATTATATCTTTCATGATATATATAATATATTTTCCTTACTTAACCCCATTACTGATGCAGTTTTTTAGAAATATCATCCCTCATCCCCCTTCCAATGTTTCTGTGTCTGTTATTCCTCTGTATCTTATTCATATGGCAGATTTACTATTTTACCTTTTCCTAGACAAGTATGCTTTTTCTGAAAACTTACATCAGTAATGAGTTAAATTAAAAAAAAAAAGAATTATGTTATTCTCTAAGACTCTGAATGTTCTTATCTTAATCTTCTTGTTTTTCTTATATGTTTTTTTTTATATTATTTTATTAGTTTCTCCTCATTCTCTCTCATTTGGTTTTTTAAGTCTTTTTTGAGTTCTATAAATTCTTTCTGGGCCATTTAACATTACTCTTTGGGATAGAAGTGGCCTTTTTTTATTTCATTGTCCTCCTCCGATGATGAACTATTGTCTTCCCTATTAAGTTCTTCCTTATTCATTTGTTAAAATAAAAACTATTAGTTTGACCAACTCTATTCCTGAGGTGGTTTGGGGGTATGGTGTCTCTAGCTTCACTTCAGCTTTTCCCTTTGGCCTGAAACCCCAAACCAAGAACTCTGCAAGTGCCCAACAACTTCCTTTCCCTACTGCTTCTGCATTCACTAGGTGTGTTTGTTTCCTCTCCCCTTGCCGCTTTTGTGCAGCACACCTGTGTCTGGTGTTTCTTATCAGGAGAGATTCCTCAATCTCCTTGGATTCAGATCCTGACTGCCCAAGCTGTGCCAAAGGTAAAAGTTCCTGTTCACATCAATTAAACCCTAGTCCTAGATCTTTCGCTGGATTTTCTCAGTTTGTCCTAAGAGGACCCATTCTGTCTCAAGTCTTATTTGTTTTTCTCTGGTCTCTATCCTGACATGCAATTTTATCCTATTTTGGGAGAAAATGTTGAGAGTGGTAATTTTTTACTTACTCTGCCATCTTTCTAGAATCCTCCCCCACCAACAATACTTTTCAATAATGATTCTAGACAACAAATTCTTAACAGGAAAACCCAAAATAATTTGGAGTGAAAGAATCTTCCAGTCCAATATAACTTAGAGTGATGGCAGGAAAAATCTGTTGCACCAGGGACAGAGGAGGGTAGTCCAGCATAAGTCTTGCTAGCACTGAGACCAGGATTCTGAAGCATTTCCTATACTTGTTTCTGGATCCTAGTATTGAGTCTTAGCCCCAATAAGAGTAGGAGCACAAGCAGAACAGAGCTTGCAGGTGCAGGGGAACAGGGACAATGGTTAGAATTCACAGGTTTAAAAAGAATGTTTATGGTCATTCACAAAGCAGTGCATAGTACATGAAAGTAGTAAGCACAACTCTCTCTAGATATACACAACTGTACCACTTAACAGATCCCAAGAATTACCTCGGAAAACAGCTGCACAAAAAATCTAAAGCTTGGGACAGGGCCTCCTCTACTCCAGAATGTGTTGAATGTGACAGTTTAGCGTAGAATTAAAAGTCAAAAAATCAACTGGAAAATGAGCAAACAAAAAGAAAAAAAATTCTGACCATAGAAAGTTACTATGTTGACAAAAAAGTTAAAAATATTCACTTAGAAGATGATGGAGTCCAAATTCCTACATCCAAAGCCTCAAAGAAGAATAAGAATTGGTCTTAGGCCATGGAAGACTCAAAAAGGATTTTAAAAATCAAGAAAAATTTAGTAAGAGAAATGAGAGTGATGCAAAAAAGTCATGAAAAAAGAGTCAGCAAATAGTTAGGAAAAGAGACACAAAAAAATACTTAAGAAAATAACACCTTAAAAATAAAGTAGACAAAATGGTAAAAAGAGGCACAAAAATTCAATGAAGAGAAAAAATGCCTTTGAAAGAAGAATTGGCCGAATGGAAAGAAAGGTACAAAAGCTCTCTGAAGAAAATAATTTCTGAAAAGTTAGAAATAGAAAAGGGGAAGTTAATAACTTTATGAAACATCAAGAAACAACCAAACAAAATTCAAAGAATGAAATAAAAATAGAAGAATGTGATATATCTCTTTGAAAAAACAACAGATCTGGAAAATAGATGTAAGAGAGAAAATTTAAGAATTGGTAAAATACCGGAAAGTCATAATCAAAAAAAGAGCCTAGACATTATCTTTCAAAAAATTATCAAGAAAAATTTCCCTTATATTCTAGAACCAGAGAGTGAATTAGAAATTGAAAGAATCGACTGATCACTTCCTGAAAGAGATCGCAAAATGAACTCTTAGGTATATTATAGTCAAATTACATACCTTTCAGAACAAAGAAAAAACATTGCAAGAAGACAAAAAGAAACAATTCAAATATTGGGGAACTACACTAAGGATATCACAAGACTTAGCAATTTCTATGTTAAAGGTTCACTGGGCTTGGTTTTTTTATATTCTGTAGAGAAAAAGAGCTAGGTTTACAACCAATAATCACCTCCCAATCAAAACCAAGTATAATCATACAGGAGGAAAATTGATTTTCTATAAAATGGAGGACTTTGGGGAAAAAACTAAAGCTGAATAGAAAATTTTGCTTTTAAATACAAGATGCAAAAGAAGCATAAAGAGAAAAACAGGAAAGAGAAATCATGAAGAATTCAATAAGGTTAAACTGTTTATATTCCTACATGAGAAAATATTTATAAATCTTAAAAAAAATTCTCATGATGAATATAGGTGTTTACAAAGACATTATGAGTTGAATGTGAAGTATGATTATATAAAAAAATTAATTCCCTTGAAATTCTTGACCTTTTGTTCTTCCAGATGAACTTTGTTATTATTTTTTTTCTAATTCAGTTAAATAATTTCTTGGGAGTTTGATTGGCATGGCACTGAATACGTAGATTAATAAAAGTAGAATTGAATTTTTATTATATTAGCTTGGCCTACCCATGAGCACTTGATATTCTTACAATTAATTAGATCTGACTTTATTTCTGTGGAAAGTGTTTTATAACTGTATTCATATAGGTCCTGACTTTGCCTTCGCAGGTAGACTCCCAAATATTATATAATATCTATATCTTTTTAAATGGATTTTTTCCTTATATTTCTTGTTGCTAGATTTTGTTGGTAACATAGAGAAATGCTGATGATTTGTGTGGATTTATTTTGTATCCTGTAAGTGCTAAAGTTGTGAATTCTTTCTAGTCCTTTCTTAGTTGATTCTCTAGGATTCTTTAAGTATACCATCATATCATATGCAAAGAGTGATAATTTGATTTCCTCATTATCTATTCTAATTTCTTCAATTTTTGTTCCCCTTTGCTAAAGCTAGCATTTCTAATACAATATTGAATAGTAATAGTGATAGTGGGCAACCTTGTTTCATCCCTGATCTTACTGAGAATGATTCTAATTTATCCCCATAACACATAATGCTTGCTGATGGTTTTAAAATAGATGCTTCCAGGGGCAGCTAGGTGGCGCAGTGGTTAGAGCACCAGCCCTGAAGTCAGGAGGACCTGAGTTCAAATCTGGTCTCAGACACTTCCTAGCTGTGTGACCCTGGGCAAGTCACTTAACCCCAATTGCCTCCGGCAAAATGAAAAAAAAAAAAAAAAAAAATAGATGCTTCTGATCATCTTAAGGAAAATTTCATTTATTCCTATACTCTTTAGTGTTTTAATAGGAATGGATATTGGATTTTGTCAAATGCTTTTTCTGCATCTATTGAAATAATCATATGATTTTTGTTTGGGTTATTTACATAGCCAATTATGCTAATAGATTTCCTAATATTAACTGCATTTCTGGTCTAAATCCTACTTGATCATGGTGAATTATCCTGGGGATAACTTACTATAATCTCTTTGCTAATATTTTATTTAAGATTTTTGCATTGATATTAATTATAGAAATTGTTCTATAACTTTTTTGGTCTGTTTTGACTGTACCTTGTTTAGGTATCAACACCATATCTGTCTCATAAAAGGAATTTGGTAAGATTCCTTTTTTCCCTATTTTTCCAAATAGTTTGCATAGTATTAGAATTAATTGTTCTTTAAATATTTGGTAGAATTAACATGTAAATGCATCTAGCCCTGGAGATTTTTTCTTAGGGAGTTGATTTATAGCTTGTTCAATTTCTTTTTTCTAAAATGGGATCATTTAATTAATTTATTTTCTCCTCTGTTAATCTGGGAAATCTACATTTTTGTAAGTAGTCATCCATTCCACATTTATTATCAGATTTTTTGGCATATAGTTGGGCAAAATAGTTCCTAATTATTGCTCTAATTTCCTCTTCGTTGGTAGAAAGTTCACCCTTTTCGTTTCTGATACTAACAATTTGATTTTGTTCTTTTCTTTTTCTAATCAAATTACATAAAGGTTTATCTATTTTGTTGGCTTTTTCATAAAACAAATTCTCAGTTTTGTTCATTGGTACAATAGTTTTCTTACTTTCAATTTTATTAATCTCTTTTATTTTCAGAATTTCAACTTTGGCATTTAATTGAGAGGGGGGTTAATTTGTACTTTTTTCTACCTTTTTAAGTTGCGGGCCCAATTCATTGACTTTCTTTTTCTCTACTTTATGCCAGTCAGTATTTAGAGATCTAAAGCTTCCCCTAAGAACTGTTTTGGCTGCATCCCATAAATTTTGGTATGTTATCTCATTATTTTCACCTCTTAGATGAAATTATTGATTGTTTCTTTGATTTGTTGTTTAACCACTCATTTTTAAGATTACATTATTTAGTTTCCAATTAAGTTTTCATTTATTTTCCTCTTGCCTTTTATTACATATAATTTTTATTGCATTGTGATTTGGGAATGATGCATTAACTATTTCTGTCTTTCTGAATTTGATTTTGAGGTTTTTAATCCCCTAATACATGGTTAATTTTTGTGTAGGTTCCATGTATTGCTGAGGAAAAAAATTATATATTCTTTTCTGTCTTCATTCAATTTTCTCCAAAGGTCTATCATACCTAATTTTTCTAGAATTCTATTTGTCTTCTTAACGTGTTTCTTATTTATTTTGTGGTTCGACTTATCTAGTTCTGAGAGATCAAGGTTAAGATCTCCCACTAGTATAGTTTTGCTGTCTAATTCTTCCTGCAGCTCTCAACTTTTCCTCTAACAATTTGGATGCTATAACCACTTGTTGCATATATGTTTAGTATTGCTATTACTTCATTATCTCTGCTACCTTTAGCAAAATGCAATTTCCTTTCTTATCTCTTTTAATTAGATCTATTTTTGCTTTTGATTGATCTGAGATCAGGACCACTATCTCTGATTTTTTTTTTTTTTTACTCCAACTGAAGCATAATAGTTTCTGCTCCAGTCTTTTACCTTTACTCTGGATGTATCACTCTGCTTTAAATGTGTTTCCTGTAAACAATATATTGTAGGATTCTGGCTTTTAATGCAGTCTGCTATTTGCTTCGATTTTATTGAAGAATTCATCCCATTCACATTTACAATTGAAATTACTGATTCTGTATTTCCCACCACCTTATTTTCCCCATGTTATACTTTTCTCTTTTCTTCCTTCCTTTCCCTTCTCCTTAGTATTTTGCTTCTGGCCACCACCTCCCTCAAATTTGTTTTATTTTTCTTGGGGTTTTTCCTTGTATTTTCTTTTATAAAATGACTTACAGGGAAATGTGTTTTGCATGACTACATATGTATTACCTCTGTCAAATTGTTTGCCTTTTCAATGAGAGAAGAAGAAAGGGGAGAGAAAAAATTAGAAATTCAAAATAAAAAAAGAAAAATGTTGAAATTGTTTTTACATGAATTTGGGGAATAGTAAAATATTAAATAAGAAAAAAAATATGTACAAATTAAGTTTGTATACATTGTCTGAAGTAGTTCATTAGAGTTTTTTACATTTCTAATTGTTTGGAAGTTATGTCACACATTGTACCAAAGTCTACCTCTCTATAACTTCTACCTGTTAGCTTTTATTCTTTCTGTAAGATTTTTATTCTAGAACTAAGGAAAACATATCCATTTTTTCATATGTAGCACCAACATAAATATTCTCTTTTAATGAGATTTTAAATAGGATAAAGTTATTATATAGCTTTAGCATAGATTCTTGAGATGCTGTTAAGTGTATAGACTAGAGAGGGACTGTGAAAGTACAAAGGAAGAAAGATTGAGAAACTTGTTTTCTTAGAAAACTTTTAATTCTGGTATTAATAAGAATATTATGATGTGAATTCTTGAGAAGGGCATTTAATATGCACCCTGAGAGAACTGAAGGGTGTGATTGTGTTCCCTGAATTGAGGAGAAGGCAGCATAAATAGTGATGACTGGAGATATTGCTAGCTATGAATTTTCTCATAGGTTATGCCTTGTAAATAATTATCCATAAATTTTTCTTATTGTTTACACTGTTAATAAATCATATATCCTGCAATACTGATGTTTCCAAGCCTAGAAGATTAAGAAATTTGATCTATAAAGAAAATGAGTGAAGGATTAGGAGAAAGGGACTTCTGCTGATTTGTTAAGCAATATTTAATAAACTAAAGTAGAAATGTAGCACTATTTGCTTACTACTTGAAATATGTTATAATTTTACTAATATTTAGGGGAAATCATAGCCCTCAATTAAAAGTCAGGATAAGAATGAATAATAAAAAACCTCCAGTAAAAGGTATATCACAAGAGTAGGTTACACATGATTAGCATTAACCCGAGAAATCTATATCATATCTCTAAGGTTTTTTTTCTTTAAGGAAAAAAACTCCTATTTCTTTTATATGACTCTCTAACTACCATCCAATGAGGGAAAACTACAATGCTATTAAAAACCTGATATTTTGAATTCTTCATGATACAAAGATCTCATTAGCTTTTTTGATTACGATGTTATATTATTGATTCATATTGAGCTGCTGAACATCATCTCAGATTTGACAAATAATTTCTAGTTCAATCTTCCTCATTATATATCTATGGACTTACTATTTTCACCACAAATGTAAAAATTTGCATTTATATGCACTGCATTTCATCTTAGTCCCAGGACATTATTCTAGATTTAGTTGGATCATTTCCAACTCCAATGCATTGGTGTTCCAGTGATGCATCATCCCCTCCAACATTTATTATTTCTCTTTCTTATCATCTTAGCCAATCTGAGAGGTGTGAGGTGATACTTCAGAGTTGTTACATCTGAAGGGTTTTTTTGGTTTCTTGCAAATTTTTCTCTTTGATCTGGAGGTTTCAAATTTTGCCAATAATATTTTTATTTTTGTTTTCTTCCACAAAGGATCTCTTTGAAATGGTGATCAATATTTTTTTCTATTTCTACCTATCCCTCATATTCGATTACTCCAAGATAATTCTCTTGTATTATTTCTTGAATTATTGTGTCAAGTTTAATTTTTTTATCACAGCTTTCAGGTATTACAATTATTCTTATATTTTCTTTTCTTTATCTGGAGAACTTTGTTCTCTCTTTTTTTTTTAATAAAATGTTTGGCAACTCTGTAACTCCTTTGCTTGTTGGTTAATTTTTTTTTCATAATCTTGTTTTTCTTGGATGATTCTTTTTTTTAAGTGTTTCCTTAATCATTTTCCCTTGATTTTTAAAGTCTTTTTTTGAGTTCCTTAAATTCTTTCTGGGTAGGTAACCATTTAATAATGCTGGTTACTCTTTGGGGTAGAAGAGGTTTTGTTTGTTTGTTTGTTTGTTTTTACTTAAGGGTTCTCTTAAGATGAAACCTAGTCTTCCCTATTTTCAAAGTAAATTTCCATGACTGGGTCTTTTTTTCTTTTTTAATTGAGAAGTACTAGTGTAAGCATCTCTAGTTGTGGGGTGGGAGGATGGTATCTTTAGCTTCACTTCAGTTCTTCCCTCTGACTGGAATTTTAAGCAAAATTCTCCCACCTCCTGCAAGTGTGGGAAGCCAGGAGTCCATGCTACTTCCCTCACCAAGTATGTGGGTTCCTTCTCCCCTAGGGCAGCTTCTCTGCAGCACAGCTGGGTCTGGCATTCCCAATCAGCTGAGGTTCCCTCTGCCTTCCCAGACTCAGAACCTGACTCCCTATGTTGACTGGGAGATAAAAGTTCCTCAAGTTCTAGCTGAGGCTCCAGTCAAACTCAGCCAGTCCCAAGGATCCCCACTTGTTACTTCTGTGGAGCTAATCTGGTGGTGTTTGCATTTCCCCCTAGTTAATCCCTATACTGGGTCTTTCTTCAAATATTAATTTGTCCCAGGAAGAACCCTGTTCTACCCCAAGTCTTCTTGAATTTTAACCAGTTTTTATTCATGCTGAGGCACAAATTTGATCTGTTTGTAGGGGAAATCTGGAGAGTTTGAGATTTTCTGACCTCCTTTGCCATCTTCTCAGAATCCTCCCCAAGACTGCCAAAATTGGAAGAAAGTGACATAATATAATGAATATAATTTTGGCATGATTGTATAAAATTAGTGTCAGGAATGTTAAAGCTTAATATTATCTATCAACATGGATACTATAGTATGTAGTATATATATATATATAGAGAGAGAGAGAGAGAGAGAGAGATGCTCCTACAAAAAAAAATTGATCTTAACCCAAATGTTCATCAAATGTTTCCTCCATTAGGCTTCCTACATTTCTCCATAATCATATTTTGCTCATTTGCAAGGTTGCTTACCTTCATCCTTTTTTAGATTCTATTTTTAAATGGTATACCCTTGTGTTAGGAGTGAGCCTGATGCCAGCATCCTTTTAGGGCAAGTCAATGCTCAGTCTGAAATGAATCATTCTCAAGTTAAAAGGAGGATAACTTTCCCCTCACACAGGAATGCAGGGTCCTTATTTTTTTTTGAATGTGGCATCTATATGAAAACATGTCTGGTTTATATGACTTCTAGCTTGGTCTTCATAGATACATCAAGTCAAAGAGGTTTTAACTGCATGAGGAAATGGAGATTTAATGTCCTTAGGTGACTAAGAAGCTGCATCAAGGTAAATAGAACCCAGTAAAGCCCCAGAAATATTTTTAAGGGTCAGGAGATGGGGGAGGGGCTAATCCCTGTTTTAGGGAAGCACTCATATTATTTTCATGAATATTTTCTCAGTAATTCATAAGCAAATAAATAAAGGGTTAAATTTCAATCCTTATTTTGGTACCTCTAATTTACCTTCTTTATTACTCATACTTTAGTCAGTTTCATAGAACAATTCCTTCTAGAATAGCCATAAAAATTCATAGGTCTACCAATAATACAATAGATTACCTCCCTATTTGAGGAAGTTAGAATTGGTAACATCCCTAATAATGCATTAGAGATATTATGGAAGGCAACTTGAAATTATGCTATGAAACTGGGTTAAAATGTCTTCATCCTGTTTTTAGAGATCCCATCTAAGAATACTAAGAACTGACTCCCAAAGATATCAACAACAGAAAGTTCCATATTTTAGGCCCCATTTTTACCAAAATATCATAATGGTAGTTTTCATGATAGCAAAGAATAAGAAACAAAGTAGATTCCCATTAATTAGTGAATAGGCAAGTCCACAAATGCTCACACATACACTTACACACACAAAATGGTATTGTGTCTTAATAAATAATAAGAAAGAAAGAAATGAAGGAGTTAAAAAATAAAAGCTATCAATGTTAGAAGAAATCATTTATTAATGTATATAAATGGATCTCCCATTCTTGCCAAAGTTAATACAATATTACTACATGTTTCCTTTTTTATGCTTTGGGATTTTTATCTGAGACTTTCAAAACAGTGATCTGGTATTAATAACTATAGTTTAAAATGCTTTATTTCTGATTTGTTTTCATTTTTCAAACATGTCTAAGTTCAAAAGACACTGAATTATTACTGTTTTATTTCCTTAGTCACTAATCATGAAAGAACATTTTAAAAATTACCACTGTGTCATAGTTTTTCTCAATTTAAGCCATTTAACTGCAAGCTTTTGGACAAATATGCATTTATTTATTGCTCTTCTAAAATATGGAAATCGTGGAGAAAGGAAGAAAGGGAAAAAAGGAAGGAAGGGAAAGAAAGAAGGCTGAAAGGAGAGAGGAAAAAGAAGGAAGATAGAAAAAAGTGAGAGGGAGATAAGGAAGGTTGGAAAGAAATAAGAAAAGGAGCTATTAAAGGAGGAAAGAAGGAAGAAAAGAAATAAAGAGAGAGGGAAGGAAGAAAGAAGGATGGAAGAAGAAAAGAGAAATAAGGAACAATAAAAGAAAAAAAGGATAAGAGAATCAATGAAACATTTAAATGCACAGAAAGAGATTTAAAGAAAAACAGAAAAGTTGGAGAGATTTAAACTAATAGGCTCAATTTATTATGTATTAAAAACAACAACTCACTTTTGAATGAGTCTTGTGATTTCATGTATAGTACTTCTTTGCTGTTTCTTGTATATAGAAATGAACATATTTGCTAGTGTTTGACAAGTTTAGAAGAACAAAGCCCTATAAGGCATTGACTTCCTTCTTCCCTCTAAGAGTGATAGGGTTCATAAAACCAGGGGATAAAAAAGAAGGGAAATAATAATTCACATTTATAGAGCACTTTAAGATTTACAAGTCACTTTCCTTACAACAGCCCTGCTAGGTATGTATAGTGAGCATTATCCCTATTTTATAGATGAGGAAACTGGGACTCAGTGTGGTTAAGTGTCTTGCCCAAGGTGAGAGAGTTGGTAAGTGCTGAAACCAAGGATTTGGGGTTCAGAACTCTATTATACTGCCTCTCAAGACCATACTTCAAATGAACAAGTAATATTCTTAATCTGCCATATTTTCTGGTTTTCTAATTTTCACATATCAAGAGAACACAAGGAATAACTATTTTATGGTGATGGGAGAGAGCTACAGATTTTTTTAATGGCAAAGTGATTTAAGTTTGATTCATGAGGTTTTCATTTTGTGTTTCAACAGCATAAATTCAGTGAGAAGAGGTTGTCTGTGCTTGAGGTTTTCAAAGTAGTTAGGCAGATCCTTTTTACTATAGAATATTTTTTATAAGGACAAGTCTCTAGGATTATGGCATAATCAGTCCTGACACAAGTATTTTGTTATTTAAAATGAGGAATATTAAAACAATTTAAAATAATTCTAACCTATCTTCCCAATAGCTGTGTCCATTTATCTCTAAGAGTGGTAGAAATTTGTCAGTTCTCTAGTAAAATCGACTGCCAAACTAGATAATTCAGGCCAAAATAATTCCCATTTCAGGCCTGAATTATCTGTGTTCACTGATCCTTGCAATTTGACAATAACAGCACATAATAAAAAATTATTTGGTCTATTTACTTGAACATAAAGCTATCTAATCAAGTTCTTAGTAAACTTGGCCTTAATACAAATTTCCTTGGTAAATATTGATGTTATTTAAACTCATTCTTGAAAAAGATGAACAAAATGAGCTATTTTCTCATAATCACCATGTATCATGATTTTCCATGACATTATAATATCCAGTAACTATTATATCAATGAATATCAGAAGTTTAAAGGATGATTTGTGGGCTTGTGTATAAGCACCTAATTTAAACAGTAACATCTTGAAGTTCTTCTTTTTGGAGTTATTTTCATATCACTATTGTTCAAGAAGTACCCTCTGAAGTTATAGTGATAATCCAGGAATATGAATGTCTTCCAATGTGCCAAATACGGTCTGCCTTACTTCTTAAAGAAGTTTCAAAATTAGTCTCAGTACGAATCAATGTCCCACTCCAATTCAGACTCTGTTCTTATAATACTAATTTCTCCTATAAGTGAATGGAAGAAAGTCAATTGAATTATTTCGTGTTCACAATTTCTTCTCTCCTTTTACTTCTAAACTATAAACATGTTCTAAAAATTCCAAGTCCTCTCATTCCCCCTTTTCTTTTTTCATTCCCCCCTTCATCATCAATACACATACCAGTGCTGGGTTTCATTAGCAGCAAGAAGAGGCTTGATTTGATGAGCAAGGAGAAAAGGAAGTTGGGTCAGTGTGAGAATATGGAGTAATTGGAGACTAGATCCAAAGTGGCACTAGGAGAAGGAAGAGTAGGATAAAAGTGTAGGTGAGTATGTGCCAAGACAAAAATGTCTACATCTAAATTTTGCTTAGGATTGCCCCTGTCCCCCAGGAAAGCAGAAAGAAACTCCTCTTCCTGCTTTCCTTTTCCCTCCTACACCATTTGATCCTAGCATTAGTAAGTCATTATATTATTAGAGTTTGGCTACATTATCAGTTAAATGGTCTCTTGGGGTTGGTTTGGGTATTGATCATCATTTTAAATATAATTTTTACAGGTAAATTCATTTCCACTTCCAAATAATTGATTTACAGATTTTGGAACAGGACTAATTCTTAAGTGGGAGACTAGTTTTATACCCATATTTTACTCCTGGTTTCTCTTTACCATTCCCTCACTTCTGATTTTCTATGGGAATCAGTGTATTCTAATAGAAAAGAAACTGAACTGGAGTAGAATATCAGCTTTGGTTTCTAGTCCCCATCTGATAGAAAGGAACAGCAAAAGTCACTTATCTCTCCCCTAAACATTTTTTTCATCTCTAATGTGAGAGGATTATGATAAATAAATTCTAAGATCTCTTTCAGTGTTAAGTTCCATTTCGCCTAAATACCTTTAGAAGAAAAAGCACAGAATTTAAAGCTGCAAAAGGTCTTAGAGATAGACTAGTCACTGCACATAGACTGCTGGAAGTGCACAGAAAAGTCTAGTCCAAATAGCAAATCCCTCAATCCCCATCATACATAGCAAACTAAATTACTTCCTCAATGCTCCGAAGGTAATAAATAAAAAGGGAGGATTTAAACTTGATTCCTCTACTAGTATTCTGTCAAATTCAAATAGAAACAGGTATCACTAAACTGTATTGAAATATCCTTGCTGGCCATATTGACTTAGAAATGTACATATTAATATTATCTATGTTTTTTGTAATTTTTTTGTTGTTGAAACAGTTGGGGTTAAGTGACTTGCCCAAGGTCACACAGCTAGAATGTGTTAAATGCCTGAGATCACATTTGAACTCAGGTCCTCCTGACTCCAGGGCTGGTGCTCTACCCATTGCACAACCTAGCTGCCCCTCTTTTGTATTTTTTGTTAAATATTTCCAAATAACATTTTAATGTGACCCAATATTATAATTTGACCCAAATTTGCATGTTTGTCTCAGGGGGTTCTTTTTTTTTTTCTTTCCAAATATTGTAGGTAAAAAAAGAAGAAAAAATTGATTTCTGCTCATTAAGATGAAAAAAAATCTAATTACAAAAATAAAGTAATATTGTCCCTGCCTTCAAGAAGTTTACATTCTGTTGGAATAAGATAGCATATAAAAAGGGTATGAAAACTGGTTGGAGGAAGGTGAGAAAAATGGAGATCATGGGTTTGTCTGGGTATGAAGAGAACATGATGACTAATGCGGATGTTTCCCAAAGTAGAGGTTTTCGGTGAAATTTTTCCTACTCAGAGGATGGAGGTAATGCCAGAATGAGAAGAAGTCAGCTGGGGCAGAAGTGATCTACTACACCCTGAGCATGGCCAGGCTTGAAGAGAACATAATGGCCAAGGAGTAAAGGAAGACATCAAATAGAAGGACACATTTAATTGAGACTTTAAAAGATGAATTCCAATTCAGGCACAAAAGAGAAAAGTCCTTCCATGTGTAAGGCTTGAGGCAAGGGATCAAAGTGAGAAAACACAGAAACTGCTTGGTACAATGGAAAGAGCCCTGGTTCTAGAATTGAGCTTTCTGAGCTCAAATCCTCACTCTTCCACAAAATAGTTCCATGACCACAGGAAAATCATTGTTTACATTTTAATTTCTTCAGCAGCAAAATGGGGGGGAGGGACTAAATGGCATCTCAGGCCTCTTCCAACTCTAGCTCTATGAGCATTTTGAGTAGAGAATAATCCAGTTTGACTGAAGCATGAAATGCTAGAAGGAAGCAATATAAGGAAAAACCATGTGAGATTCTAAAAGAGAATTTGGAAGTAATGTCACATAGAAGGTGACAGAAAGAGTATATGAACTCATTTCTTCAGGAAAATTTATTTTGCTTTCCTTCTACTTACCACTCTGCTTTCCTTTGAATGTAATTTGCTGACAAAGCATCTTACTTCTGGCCATGGAAGCCTGGAGGGAAAGATTTGTTGACCTGTTCAAAGTAATACAAACTGTAAGTTACAAAACCAGGATTTGAATTCACTTCTCCAGACTTTAGTTCCTGTGTACTTTTGACTATATCAGAGTGCCTATTAAATTATTTAAAAAAAAAAGAGCAATGAGATCATTAAACCATTTTAGGGTTCATTTTCCTCCAATATAAAAGCATGCTTTTTACTATACTTATTAAAGTACTAAGCATGATATTATATTTGCTAAGTGTCAACATGGAATTACTAAGCAGTGAGTTGCTTGAACTAATCCTAGAAATTTAATAATCAGTGTTCTACTTTTAGTAAGCTTCTCTTATATGAACTACATGTATTTTCATGCTTTCTTTGATTCTTCGCTTGGGATTAGTTGTACATGTGCTTTAATTAAAAAGGAAGAGGACCCTCCTATCCTTCTCCTACCCTCCATCTCTCTATCCTTTCCTGGAGGATAATATGCACTGAAATTTTAGACCTATATTCTCTGGGTAGCCTTAAATAGTGTGTGTGTGTGTGTATGTATATGTATATATATATATGTATATATATGTGTGTGTGTGTGTGATGTATGTATATATGTATATACATATATATTAGTATATATAACTAGACAATCTAATGATATATTTGGATATTTAGGAAGTAGCATCCTTCTAAGGATCATTTATTTATGTTTGACATGAAGTTAGAGGTTATCTATTATCACTGCCTAATTTTACTAATGAGGAAATTGATCCCCAGTTTCATGATTTGAATTCAGGTCTTCTGACTCCAAATTCAATCTTCCTTCCATCTGATGTTGCAACCAGTTGATTTAGACACTCAAAGATACAAATCCAACAACCTTACCATTGTATGGGGTCAGAAAAGTCAAAAGGAATGCATTGCAAATTGAAAAGTTGAAAATATCCAAATCCTTCATTGAACCGTCTTTTTTTTTTTTTTTTTTTGTGCTAGTCTGGCTTCCACTCTGGATTTAGAACATCAGGCTAACACTAGTTTCATATTAAACAGTTTGACTCAATTTTGTAGCTGTATCTTCTTATCTATGTTTTTTTGCCTTTTTAGTCTGTTGGATTTTTGCTTTTAAGGATAATCACCTAGGATTATACTCTTGATGATAAGCAGATTTTCCCTAAAACTCTTCTTCTTCTGGGACTTTTTTGTTATGATTGGTTCTGAATGCCTCTGTAGTTCATAGCCTACAAACCACCAAAAATAAACTTGCAAAAAGTCATTTTTCCTTCTGTGAAGTGAGAAAACCTTGAACTTAGCTCATTGAGGCATCCTCTCCCCTTTTCCTATTTCATGGTGAGAATGAATTCATAAAATTTAGAGCTTGAAGGGATCTTAAAAATAATTTATTACAACCCCTTCATTTGCTGGTAGGCCTTGAGAACACTGACCATTTCTTTTCTGTATGAGAAGAGTTTAGATATTCTGATGCCTTCTAGAATGGTCTGTCAGAAGTAGTTGAGTAATGACATATTCTTTCCCACAGTCAAATATGGTTGTTGAGGAAAAACTATCAGTGGTTTTCAACTAGTTTATCCAAAAGATGTGTGTGTGTGTGTGTGTGTGTGTACACAATACACATGTGTAGTAGATGTTTCACAAATCCACATTTTTTAATTGAACTGTGAAAGATCTGAAGTCCAAAAATAAGGGCTCCAAAGGACAATGATTCTTATCAATCAAATTGGAAATACTTCCTTGTCTGAGTTCAGACCTGTTTGGATACCTGGTTTTCTTTGTTTCTTGCTTGATCTGACTATATTTTTCTTGTTTTGACCTTGGGATCCTGGAGCTGCCACTTGAAGAGAAAAAGAAGGGAATAATGATTTGTTATGCTCCTACAATGTATTTGCCAATCATCCTAAGTGCTTTGCAAATATTATCTCATTTAATATTCATGGCAATACTAGGAGGTAAGTACTATTATTAGAAAGATGAGGAAATTGAGGCAGATAGAGATCAAGTTACTTTTCTTAGTGTTGCACAAGTAGTGTCTGAGGCCAGATTTTAACTCAGATATTCCTTACTTCAGTCCCTGTGCATTAGCCACTGCACACTCCCACTACAACTCCCAGTTGCCTAAATTAACATGAACACTTAACATAATTGTATTTGTGGAATTTCTTCATCTTCTACCTCTTCATGCTTGCATAATCCAAATCCCCAAACCCACTGGTACTGGACTCTCACTTTATTGATGGAGATTAATCCCTTGCACTTGAGTGAAAGGCAAGGCAGAGGTGAGAGAAAAGAGTTTTGAATCCCCGAGCTCTTCAGTCACTCCAGAATCTTCTGCCTGGCTTTAGGCTTCCAGAGAGAGAGAGATATATAATGCTAATCCTAGTTCTTATTATCTTATTATAGAATAAGACTATGGAAAGAAGTTAATATTAGAAGAGCTAATAGTTTCTGTCATGTTCTTTTCCCTAGCTGACTACACTAGAATTTTCAGGGACTTTCCCCTTATGTAAGGTCTGGTACTCTTCTCTTGGTTGAGTTCTCACTCCCAATGGGAGAGTTCCTTCACACTGTATTGTCTAATAAATATATTGTGGTATATATGCTTTCTTTGATTTCTATTTTATCAATTTAGATAAATAAGGTTTTGTTTTTTTGGTTTTTTTTGTTTTTGTTTTTGCCAGTTGCTACATGTATTCATTGTGAAACTGGCTTGAATGAGAAGGGAAATGAAGTCTTGGATATAGATCTTGGGTCTTTCTTTCCCCATCAGTGAATGGAGATTGAAAGTTTAGCCTGAACCTGAAAAATTACAAGTTCTAGACTTTAATACATAAGGAAACAGCTGTACTTCTAGTCCTGTACCTTCTCTCTTTGAGGAAAGCACAATGGCCTAGTTTCTAGTCCTGACTTCTTTCTTCTCCTGGCAGAAAATAAAACTCCCTTTGGAGAAGGGTAGAAGGAAAAATGGCAAGTAATGTCTTTTCTGCCTTTTTTGAGCCACACAATATCCCCATGGTTTATCTGGAAGGATAGTCTTATTAGAATAATAGTCTTATTATTATCTTGGATAAGCTAGGTTTTTAACTCACCCCTTTGCCTCAGTTGACCTATATTCAGTTTTGAACCACTCACTCCCTAGGACACAGTAGATTACTTTCCCAGATCCAATCCACCATGAAACCAGTTATATCTACAAAATAATTTTTTATTTTTTAAAAAAAAACTTCTGTTCTGCTATAATCCTAAAACAAAATTACAAAGACTGCCCTTGACTTCACCAGTTCATATTCTGCACTTCATGTACAAATGTTAACTGACTTTAGAACTTTTAAAAAGTGGATGGACTAGCATAAATAAAAGGCAACAGGATTTTTGTTGTTGCTGCTGCTGGGGTTGGGGAAGGGTGGGGAGTACAGTAGTGGTGAGGAAAGGTCTATATAGGTCGGGATTTCATCTTTGTAGGGAATTCACTTTAGATGTACAATTGATCAGTTGTAACAATCTTGGGATTCACACAACAAAGCTATATCAAAAGGTAGAACTTGATCCTAGATCTTCCTCATTTCTTGAATAGCCTTCTATATCTCTTTTAACAGGATTTAAAGATTAAAAATAAATAATGTATCTCCTTGTTCCATGTTTACCCTTATTTTCCCCATGTTCCTAAAAGGACTGAATCAAGAGTTAATGAAATGAACTCCTCCCCCCAACTCAAAGCAAAGATTTATATCTAATAAGAACATTATCACACCATCATTGTCTTATATACCAGATATATCCATTATCTGGTACATTAGATATTTTGAGGTTCTATGCAATACCATTCAGTTCTGAAATCTGTCCTTCATTTCCCCTAAATCTAATTCTTTATGCTAGAGTTTATTCAATCCACTAAATCCAAGAAAAGTAAGAAACATTAACTAATAGAATAATTTTTAATTCTAGTTACCCTCTTGAAAGACCACTTATTGATAAGGGCAGTAATTTAACAAATTTACCAGTTGGGAATTATTGCCATTAAACTGCCAACATTAAAAGCAATTATTGTAACCACACTGAATGTTTTGCTTTGTTTTTCCTCCTATGGGCAAAATGGGAGACTGTGCATATCTTCGATTAAACTGATGTCAATGTAGAGTGTTCTATGAGCTAAGGCTGGATGAGGAGGAGGGTAATTGGCAATGGGCCAGTGACAGGTGGTACAGTCTGAAATGGAATGTAAAAACAGGGAAGTTCTAAAGAAGGTACAATTTGAATGTAGGTGGACAGAAGTTTGAGAGACAGGCCAGCTGAGATAATACCCTTGGTGAAAGCCATAATGACCTACTAAATTGCTCAAATTATATTATTAAAAAAAAGTATTCCATGCTTTTGTCATCTCTCCCTAGACTATTGTAAAAGCTTCCTAATTAATGTCCCTTCTTCAAGTCTCTCCCCAATTCTCTCCATCTTTCACATAGCTGTCAAAGTGATTTTTCCTAAAAACACAAGTCAATTACCTACTCATTGAACTCCAAAAACTTTCTATTGTCCCTAGGATCAAATATGAACTATTCTCTCTGAAACTTAAATTCTAATACAAACTAGCTCCAGTCTACCTTTCCAGAATTATTACATGTTGTCCCCTTTCACATACTCTATGGTCCAAGAAAAATTGAGTTGTTGCTCTTCCTTAAATGTACTCCATTTCTCATCTCCATGGTTCTTTCTTGACTTCTCCCATGTGTAAAATGGACTCCCTTCTGACTTTTGTTCATTTGAATCCTTTATATTCTTCAAAATTCAATCTAAATGTCACCATCTTGCTGAAGATTGTCTTGTTTATGATTTCTTCTCTGCCTTCATTTCAGAACACTAAAGATATTCTAAAAATGTAATTTGTTTTCACAGTAGCTCCTACAGTAATAGTAAAAGGAATTTTAATGTGAAGGAGGAAGAAAAAAAAAAGTGATGATAGCCATATCTGTGTGTAGTCTACCTACCTATCTTTAGGGAATGTTCCTTAAATAATCATTATGAGCATAACCTCACAAATAGGCCTGGATGAGCTTCTATTTAAAATAGCTACTCACATATATTCAAAAATCAATTTTTCTTTCTGATTTTAATTGATAAAGTAGCCTAAACAAGTTTCACTGGACATCATGGTGACAGACAAATTACCTTTTAACATAGTTATAAGAAAGATCATTTTTTCTTTCTGTTTTTAAACAATGATTTTAAGTAATGTCAGTATTTTTAAGGCAATTTATATCATGACCAAGACTAGATAAAATAGATTCCTAGTAGCTAATCTTCTGAAGTATGCTTACCTACTTGGAGATAGAGCCTAAGGAACTAACAAGCCTGTGAATTATTAAAGGCCTTTGACCTAACAATTTCCATATGCCTAGTAGCAAATAAGGAAACATTCATTTCTGTTAATGTGAGGAGAGGTTAACAGGTCCATTAACTTCAATTATTAAGCACCTACTAAATATTAGGCACTGTGCTAAGCATTGGGGCTAGAAAGAAAGGTAAAAGACAATCCCTGTTCTGAAGGAGTACATGGTTCAATAAGAGAGATAATATGCAAAAAACTATGTAAAAATAATATAAACTGGAAATAATCAATATAGAGAAAGCATAACTAAAAAAAATTAGGAAAAACTTCTTACAAAAGGTGAGATTTTATCAAGGACCTGAGGGAAGCCAGAAGGCAAAGATGAGGAAGAATAACATTTAAGCCATGGGGGACAGCCAGAAGAATGGCAGAAGTCAGTTGATAGAAAGTTTTAGTAATGGAAGAGCAAGGAGATATGTCACTGGATTGCAGAATTTGAGGGAGCAGGGATTGCAAAATGGAAAAAGACTGGAAAGTTGTGGGGGAGGAAGGTTATCAAAGACCTTGAATGCCCAGTAATGGTTTTTATATTTGATCTTGGAAGCAATGGGGAGCCATTAGAACTGAAACATAGTGATGATGATGGTGACATAGGTATACCTATGATTTAGGAAGATCAATTTGACAGCTGAGGAGAGGATAGAGGAATGGTGAGAGCCTTGAGTAGGGAAAATAGCAGGAGGCTATTTCAGTTGTCCAAACGTAGGGTGATTAAGACCTGCATTAGAGTAGTGTCACTATTAGAGGAGAAAAATATGAGTATACATGAGATGTTCTATGTTCCAAGAATATAGTAATGGTAGGAACTGGTAACTGATTAGTTATGGGGAGTGGGAGATATGGGAGGGAGCAAGAAGTTAAGGATGGCATCCAGGTTGCAAATTTGGAACTGAAAGGATTCTAGATGAAAGTCTACTGATAGAAAGTCTTCAACTTCAGAAAGGTAAATAAAAAAATGTTCTATTAAATGATTATGTATTGATTTCATGGAGCTATTTAAGTTAGAGACCCAATCTGCAATTCATAGATTCTGTTTATTCTTGTCTTGATATGTTGAGTAAGAACCAAGTGAACATAGCCATAATCAAGACAGATAGCTTCTAACTGGAAACATTGCCTGCCAAGCATATGCAATCATAAGTGAATGAGAGTATAATCAGTAAGGTGTAATCATTATCATATACAAAATTATCACTATTGCTCAGAGAACTATTACAAAGAAACATCTCACTTCCATGGTCAAATTTGAAAAGAGCCCCTTTTAAGTTTGTGACCCATATAAGAGTCTCTTAAAATTTGTGGTACTTAGAAAGAATTGCCAACTATTTCTGAAGCACTACAAAGGAGCTGTGAATTATGCAAAGTGTTTCTAAGGACAACATAGTCCCCTTCATTGAAAAGAGAGTGGAGAGGTAATGCTAGAAAGTATAGGTCCCATATATTTAAATTCCATACCTAGAAAAGCAATGAAATCTATCATCCAAAAATCAATTTGTAAGCACCTACAGAAGGCAGAGTAGTCAGCAGAAGACCAATAGGGCTTTGGGAAAAATAAATCTGTCAATCACAACTAATTTCCTTCCTCAACAGGGTGATCAACCTGGCAGATCAAGGGAAAGGAGTAGGAAGGGAGGGCAGACTATTGTAAACAGCCTCTACTCTCCTACACATCTAAATCACTGCCTAAAAGTAAATTAGAATGTGAAGCCCTAGGGATGTTAGAAGAAAAGCAATAAAACCCAAAGGTGGCATTATTAATAGTATGAACTAATAGGTAAAGAACATAAATGGAATCAAGTTTTCCTAACTGGTTCTGAAGTAAAATGCAAGGTAAAACCCACTGTTGTATTTTATGAGAGGATCTAGACATAAGTAGTTCAATACAACTCCACAGTATTCAGAGAACAAACTGAAAATCCAGGAGACCTATAACTTTAAAAGAATGAAATTCAATGAGTCTCTAAATTATAGATGAATTGTAATTCAAATGTGCTTTTGTAAACTAACTTCATTTTCTCATAGAAATGATGTTATAAATGGTTGGGTTAGGTTAGGTTTCCAGTTCAGTTTACAAAAACCTTTTAAAGTCAATTTCAATGTTTCTACTCTTTAAAATATTATTCATTTCTCTTGAAAAAATGCATTATAAATTACAATTTGGAACAATCATAACCAATTTCTTAATTCCCACTCAATTAAGGGTTTCTCCTCTTTTCTGGCTCTTATCCAATGGTGAATGATATGGGGGGGGTGAAGAAATTCACCCATGTGGTTTTCTGGAATTGAGGTGAGATATGACACTGTAGTTTCATGGAGATAAAATGGAAAAGGGATTCTATCAAGGGGAAGTAGGGTAGGGAGGGCTTCCAAGAGAGATTCTTATCTATAGTTTCTATGAATATCAACCAAAATGTTAAAAGGAAAAAGCCAAAGACTGCAAAAACTTACAGAAGTATTTCAGTAATCAGATGTTTATAAATAGAAGTCAAATAATAAGCATTTTTAAGCACATTGGGTACTTAGGTCACTTAGACCTTTGTACTTCACCACAATCCAAGGATCCCAAGAAAGCTAAAAGACAGTCCCTGATCTCAAGGAGCCCTCTATATCCGAGATAATATAAATATGATAAGCCTGAATATATAGAAATAATAATCTACCATATGGCAGCATAGTATAAAGTATTGTCTCTAGAAACAAGAAGACCTGGAAGCATGTCCTATCTGAGAGACTTAGTAACTGTGTGATCCTAAGCAAGTCAAGTCTCTCTAATCCTTAGTTTCCCATATGCAAAATAAGGAGGTTGAATTTATGACCTCTAAAGATCCTTCTAGCTATTGATCAATGGTCATATGATCCCATAAATTTAAAAAGAGACAATCCACTATCAGGATCACTTCTAGCAGAAAGAAGAAAAGAAGAACCTGCAGAACACAATTTTATCTCACAGAAGAAGCACTTGGCCATAGAAGACAGCAGGCTCTGAAACTCCAGCTGTGTAGTCAACAGTTGGGATTTTGCTCAGGAGAGTAGCAATCCCAGAACTGACATTGTTGTTTGTCCCAAAGAATAGATCCTGATTTTTTCTAATTTAGCATGGAAATTGTCGGGTCAGAATTTTAGCTGAACTCAAACCTAGAGATAGAAGATAACAAAACTAAGCATCTCCTGGTCCTGGGGACATGGGTTCTAATTCAAGACAGATTTTCCTTTTACCTCTTTTGCTGAGTGAAATCACCAATGCTTCTGTGGCTCGTATACAAGAATTTTCATTTTTATATTGTGAATTATTGAGTAAGGAATATAGTAGCCTCCTAACTTGACCCACAAATTTGAGAATTCTAAGAGAAACTCAAAAATCATTGTGGCAGCAGATCAGAGGGACATCTGCAGGAACATTATTTTACTGCTACATTTTCCAAATGGATGACAGTTTAAATATCAAGTTCCCCAGATGTTCTGCCCACCCAGTTCCTAGCATGCAATCCTAATCCTATATTTATACATCCCAGATCCCCACTCCCTTACCCCAAAACCTGACCCTGTGATCCAGATAAAAACCCCATATAATTTCCCCACTAAATCTATCACCAACAGACAGAATTTCATCCATTTTTCCTGATGGTTCTTCATTTTGTGAGTGACTTCCTTTGATAAAACTTGCTGGCTAAATTCATTTTTTTTCTACTGGCTCCCATTCTATGCAGGATTTTATCTAGTGGAACTCTGCCCTCCAGACAATTTTCTTTTTTCCTTAGAAGCATAAGCCATCACCTAGGACTATAACTAATAGTCTCAGAAGTCACAATTATTTCCCAGTAGGGAATATATAATTCAAGAAGTAGATAGGGACCTGAAAAAGCACCTACTCTCCTTCTCTTTGGCACCTTGACACCTTGGCACACAGGTTTATGACTAGGGGCTCTGTCCCCAAAATCCATATACCCTTTAGGCTTTTTTTCTTGCTAATATAAGTGAGAGATAAAGAGAATGCCAATTTTCCCTTGCTAGGCATTCCTAATTTTATTAAATTTGCATTATGCCAGATTGACACCCAAATCACTGAATGGGTTACTAGCAACTATCCTCCCTGTCTTTTTCTTCTTCCCTTCTTTATACACTTCCTGGAACAATAATGAAGCTATAGAAAATTGAGAGAATCCCTTCAGATTGTATTAAAATTCTAAGGGTAAAGATGTTTATTATTGAAATGTTCTACACCATTACCCTTTGTGCATAATACATTGGTCTTTCAGCATCCTTTTTTATTTTATTCTTATAGAACAGAATAATGGAATTCTAGCTAATGTTGCTATTGGTTCTGGTAATATGAACCTTTAAAAAGTGTATTTAGAGAAAAGTTTTAGGAAGAATTGGCCTTAGGAGCAGACATGATAGTGATCTACAGGATGTGATTTGAAGAGTTTCTAATTTCCTCTTCTCCATATATCCTAAGGTATCTCTCCCTCCCTAGTATTCACGATGCTTAAAATTCCAACAATTAAAGATTTATTTCTTCACATTTAGCATTATCCTCCCCATTAGTAATTTTTCAGGTTAAATGTAAATATATCAGGCAGGTAGGGCAAATTAAAATCACGGCTTCATGTTAGTTCATTAAATTCATATCTTTGGGACTAAGGAACAATTAATTAGTTTTGTGAAATGGAAAGAAGGTTTGAGAGAAAGAAGCATTGGGAGAGAAATAAGAGCTACAGAAAGGAGAGGCAGGGTAAGAGTCATGACCAAAATATATCTATTTCAGTTTTACTTATTGCTGACCCTATTTGAGGGAATTTTTCTATTTAATAATGGTGCAGAAAATCCTCCTTACAATATAAGTGAAGTCTGAAATTAGGGTCTGGAAGAGAGCTTGGAGATTCTCCTCTTTCCCCAACATCCTGGCAGTATAAAGAACATTTTATACAGTACTTTTCCCAGGGCTTAGCACATAATAGGTGCTTAATAAATGTTGATTGATTGACTAATGTTTCTTTAATCTAATCTCTGATCCCCAGATAAGGAAATCCCCTCCACCCTTTTATTTAATTAAGAGGGCCTAAACTGCTTCTATCTTTTCTTAGGTATGGATGTTCACTTCTTCAGGTTCCTTTAAAATGACACAATGTCCTGTAATGTCTAAAGGATTTCTGTAATTAGTCACAATTGTCTTCAGTCAGTCTTAGGAGACTGAATAGGAATCTAAATTTTGTCAGTTAAGAGTGACTTAAGTAACATCTCTCATCTCAACTTTAACAATTACTTAGGTGCCATTATCTCCAAAATAATGAGATAATGAGATCAATACACATACTGCCAGAGCTAGTTCAGTGTTTTTGGTGGCTCTAAAAGAAAGTCTGGGAGAGAAGTATTAGATTGACTACCAAACAGAAGTGTGCAGAACCATTGTGCTGACCTCATTGTTGTATACCTGTAATACCTGGACAGTATATCAGGGCCTTGCCAGGAAAATGAATTATTTCCATTTGAATTGTCATTAGGGAGATTATGAAGATCACCTAGCAAGATAAGATACCAGATACTTGGTCCTTTATTGAACTTAATTGACAACTCTATTGAGTTGACAATATTGTTTGAATGCAAAAGCATACTTTCCAAAAAGATTTTTATGGAAAACTTAGATGGGGCAAGTATTCATTTGGTGGCCAAAAAATGTGATGCAAATTTTCTCTTAAGAACTTTGGAATTGTGCAACATGGGAGACCCTTGCACAGGACTGACCGGTATGGCCAGCCCTCAACAAGGAAGGTGTTGTGTGCTCTGTGAGCAAAGCAGAATTTAAGTAGTTCAAAAGAAACATAAGATGTACAAATTTAGAGAATCTATCCTAAATTTTTACATGGACTATTTGTGCCTGACCTGTGGCAGAGCATTCTGAACTCATATTGATCTGATCAGCAATAGTTGAACACCTTGTAACTTGAATCTAACACAGTGATGTCATTTTAGTGCTCTTTGAGAATGAAGAACAACTAAATGAATCAAAATTAAAACTAAAGCATGAAAGTAACTTGGTAGATTGGTCAGTCTTATGAGTTTATCAATTTAACAACTTATCTAACACCTTGATAGGGATAGCACCAGGTACCCAAACAATGAGTAATAGAGAATAAAGCAATCAAAAGGAGGGTGGGAGAAGTCCTAGGAGTTAAAGGGAGAACTAAGAGAAACTCTCTCTAGTATGTGAATTTATTTGAGGCTGACCTGGGAATCATGACCTACAAAATTTAAGGGATCTGCTGCAGCAAATCTCCAGATGGCTAATAGCCTGGCTGTGATAATTTTGCAGCTCAATAGCTAAACCGTTATTAGTCTCTTTGACATTTAAGCCTTTCACAGTCTGGATCCAGCTTCTTTCCAGACTTATTTCACACAATTCCTTTTCAGTGCATTCTCTGTTCCAAACAAACTGGATTATTGCTGTTCTCCATATAAGATGCCCCAACTCTTACTGCCATGTCTTTCCAAAAGATATTCCCCAAAGCTGAAATATTCTACATTCCAATCTCTAGTTTCTTGAAATCTTTTGTTTTCCAAAATTCAGCTGAGGGTAGGTTACCCTTCTATACAAGATCCTTTCTGCTGCCCCCCCAGATGTCAATGTTTTCCTCAAATTGTTTTGTATTGATTTATATTTATATATTTATTTAATGTATGCTATCTTCCTCCCCCATTAAAACATGACCCCCTTGAGGACAAGGACTATCTCATTAATGTCATTTTACTCAGAGTAATATTTGTTGAACTGAATTGACTAAGCTACTAAATTCACTGCAAAAAGTTGATGTAGTTCCCTTATTGCCCCCAAGTCTCATCTTTTTAGGTGGCCTCATTAATGTATCCACAGATTCATAATTCCACAAAATATCTGTGATTTAATGGACTTTTAAAATTATTTAGTTAGATACCCTTTATTTTACAGATGAGAAAACCAAGGCCAAGAGAATTTAAGTGATTTTCAAAAAGATCAAGAAAGAGTTGCAAAGCATTGTGGAAGCCAGGTGCCAATCAAGTGGCTTTCCTGATTCATTGTCCTATATCTTGGACTGCCCATGGTCACACAATTGGAAAAACTGTATGCAAGTTCCTTCTTTGATATAATCTGTATTTCCTTCCACTTCAAGTCACAGTCTTGCCATTTTTAGTATGCTCTTTGTTCAGGATGTTACTTTTCATCCCAGATTAATCTGTAAGAAGTTTAATAGAACTAGATATTTCACTAAGCACTGTGGCAGTCACTCCACACGTTCTAACCATGTTGCCAAGCATCATTACACTTCTTTTATGACCCTTCCATTGCTTTTGATCCATGTGACAACTTTGCCATCTACACCAACTTAAATAAATGCCGCAACTTATGAAATGTTCTTTATTTTAGTGGAATTCAAATATGTCACATCTTTTACTTGTTCTCCTTCCACTGCTTTTGGTGATTATGGATAGGAGGAAAAAGAGGTTTGACTGGAATAGGTTTCCTTTATAAATCTTCAAGTCTGCTTAATGCCCTTTAGATGCTAATGGAAAGTCATCTCAAGACTTTTTTTCTTTTCTTTTTAGTTACACTGACATCTAAAGTCACTGATCATTTTCATGTTCACTTCATGTCTTTCCTTTGGGGAAACTTTATTCCACATTTTTTTTTAAATTCTAAATTATTTATTGGTTAAGTAAATTTTAAAATGCCTTACAGATATGTGAACTTGAACTAGAATGTGAAAAGAAAACTAAAGAACATTAATAGGGACAACTCAATTCTTAGCAAAGTGTCCTATTGTGTATCTAGAGAAGAACTTTCTTCAAGAATAAACTTTTAATTTGCTTAAAGTATCCCAAATGATCCTCTCTGCACATACTCACACCTGAGATGATAGGGACCTCATTCCCCAAATTCCTGTCTGCTTTACTATGAGGCATGCAGCCTTGGCTTCTATATTCTGGCACTGGCTTTTATGATAACTACACTAATAATAGTCATTATCAACTAAACTAATAATAGTATGATTTTATTCTGATGCTTCATCATGTCATGTGGTTGACCTCAGGTCCTCAAAGTTGTGTCAGTGAGTCTCACCTGGGTTCTGAAAACCATGATGAAAAGACTTGAAGCCTCAAGTTTAAGGAGACTTCCCATTCACAGGCTGGATGGTAAGGGAGGATTTTGTTTCATTTCATTCTCCCACAATTTAGGAAAGATTCACAAACAAGTTGCCACTTGTGATAATGTAGAGGCCACCCATATAGAGGGAATAGCAATTATTGTTATTATTAATTATTAATGATTGTGATAACATAATCATTAATATTTATTTAGTACATTAAAGCTGCTTTATATATTATTTCATTTGATCCTCACAACAACTCCATGAAATAGAAGCTACTGATATACTCATTTTACTTATAAGGAAATGGGAAGAGTTAAAAGACTTTCCAGGCTCACACAGCTAATAAATGATTAGGGACTTAAACTCAGAATTTTATTTTCTAATCCCACTCTGAGTCAACTACTTCATACTATCTCTATAGCTAATCTTTTAAAGAAATGAATAAAGAAGATAATCAATCTATAAATATATATTTATTGAGCACCTGTTAGGATATAGTAGTTCTAGCTATTTAGGTTATTGCATGGAACCAAAGGGCATGAAATTTTATACATGCAAGAAACTTGAAAATTTTTCTAGCTCAATTGCCCCACTGTATTGCTAAGAAAACTGAGGCCAAAGAAGAAATACAATTTAATGAAATTTACAAGTCTCTGACATCCTTACAACAACCCTGGAAGATAGTTGACATTATCTTATCTATTTTATACATGAGAAAACTGAGGCAGATAGAAATGCAGTAACTTACCTGGGATCACACAGCTAAAGCCTGAGATTAGATTTAGGATTTCTTAATTCTGCTCTAGCACTCTAGCTCTCTATTTACTATAGCATATACCTGATGTTACTGGATAATCCATGTACATGTATCACATAAATTCTTATGTGATACATGTACATGGATTATCCAGCAACATCATGGATGTTATGGGCCAATATGTTATGGGCCCAAACATATGGGCCAATCATACAATTTCCAAACTCTTTTCGTTGTGGTTATTTCATTGACTAAAGGACCCAAATTAACAGAAGAGTCATGTTTAACAGAAACCTATTATATCTTAGAATTAATGTTCTATGAAGCCAACTCTCACCCCTGATTTGTATTATATTTTGGATACTTCAGATTTTTCCTTTTGTTTATTATCTGCTCTTTAACATGGGACTCTTAAAGAAGAAATATTTTTTTTCTATATCCAGCAAATTTTTTTAAATTTAATTTTATTTGCAAAACATATGTATGGGTAATTCTTCAACATTAACCCTTACATAGCTTTCTGTTACAAATTTTCCCCCAACTCCCCACCCCTCCCCTAGATGGCAGGATATCCACTACATGTTAATTATGTTAAAATACTTGATGAATCGAATATATGTATACATATTTCCATACTTATCATTGTTGTGCAAGAAAAATCATATCTACAAGAAAGAAAGATCAGATAAAGGAAACACAATGTAAGCAAACATCAATCGAGAGTATGAAAGTGTTATGTTGTGGTCCACATTTCGCATCCCCCTCTCTGGGTGTATATGGCTTTCTTCAGTGAACAATTGGCAGTGGTTTGAAACATTTCATTGTTGCAGAGAGCCATGTCCATCAGAATTGATCATCATATAGTATTGTTGTTGCCTGTATAATGATCTCCTGGTTCTGCTCGTTTCACTCAGCATCAGTTCATGCAAGTCTCTCCAGGCTTCTCTGAAATCATCCTGCTGATCATTTCTTACAGAACAATAATATTCCGTAACATTCATATACCATAATTTATTCAGCCTCTCTCCAATTGATGGGCATCCCCCTTCAGTTTCCAGTTTCTAGCCACTACAAAAAAGGCTGCCACAAACATTCTTGCACATGTGGGGCCCTTTCCTTCCTTTATTATTAAAGAAGAAATATTTAAACAAAACAAAAACAAATGCAATTTTCAACATGTTTCATGCATTTGAAGCTTTACTACTCATCCCATGGCATTTGGAGAAAATGACAATGTGTTAACCCACCATTTTTGGTGGGTTTGTATGAAATGAATGAACTTCTAACTACCTGTAATAGTTCTTTTAATTTCTATTCCCACCATCCTCAGCACTTTTGACTATGCCATATGCTGTCCACATCTAGCTCCTGATTAATTTAGGGAGTTTCTAACCTTTTATATGTCATCTCTTTAGAATTTATTTGCATTGTAATTTCCCAACCTCCGTAGCTCAGAAAAACAAGCCTGATTTAAGTCCTTCCCCCAAACATTTTCTTTCATTAGGACAGATGACAAGCAAATGTAAACCATAGCTGTTCTCTCCTGATCATTTGCTTCTAGATCTCTTGCTATCATTATTTAATAGAGGGCATCTTCCAGCATGTGTTTTCTACTTAACATTATGTAAATGAATTGCAGTCATTTCACATGCTCAAGGCTTCTCACTACAATTTTTCATTAAGATAGCTATATTTATTGGGTGGTAGTGATGAGGGGAGAGTACTTTTTATGTAGTTTTACATATTCTTCCAAGGTCTATTGTTGAATCAGCCTGTGCTTATCAAGGCAATTTATGAAAACAAACAAACTACAAACATAAATTCAATCTTTAACTTCTATGTTTATAAATAAGCAAAGTCAAATAAACAGATGCACATATGTCTCTTTATTTATCTTCTTATATGTTAATATGAAGTGTGTGTGTGTGTGTGTGTGTGTGTGTGTGTGTGTGTGTGTGTAACTTTAGATTTTAAGAGGTAGGTGTACAGGTAAATAGATACAGACAGACATTGATATAAAGAGATATAAGATGTAGAGATATGGAGAGTCAGGGTACTCATCTATAGCTGGTTCTAAACCCATCACAAGACAAGAAACAATCTCTATAAAGCAAAAGGGAAAGTCCTTAGGTTATAGAGTAAATAGAATTATCAGCTCTGCCAGAAATCACAGATGTTGCTAACCAATAAGCTCTGCCACAGAAGCTAGAGCATAAAGGTCCCATGCACGGAGTAGACACTTGATAAATACTTATTAGATTAGATTGGATTAGATCTGGATTGAATAGTACTGAACTGATACAATCTGATAAATTACTTTCTGTTAAAAACATTAAAATTTTAATGTCTTCCTTGAACTACACACACACTACAGCAAGAAGTGAGTGCTTCCTCTTCTGAAAGCCAAGAGCTTTCTGTGACTGTCAAATACTTTACAACAATTTACTTTCTATTAAAGTTGCATATCATATATATATATACATATATATGTAATTTGTTTATGTATGTCTGTATTTGTAAAAGTGTATATGCATGCATATGTGTATGTGTATATATATGTATATATATATATATATATAAATATATATAATTTCCCTTTACCAGATTATTTAGTTCAAAACCTGCATGCCATCTTTGTAAACCCTTCACTTTCTAACACAACTAGGTGGTGCAGAGCAAGTCAATTAACCTGTCTGCCTCAGTTTCCTCAAAGTAAAATGGGAGTAATTTTCAGACTGTTTAAGGATAAAAGGAGATAATAATTGCATAGCATTTACTTATCAGAATAACTGGCATTTAATAAATTTGATATAAATGTTGTTGTTATTGTTGTTAATTGTAAATAGACCAGACGTGGTCAAATTTTTAGAAACAACAAAAAGATAAATTTGAATGTATTTATTTATTTGTTGCTACACATCCTTTCTATGAACAAAATGATATTAATGGAGACATTCAATAGTTTGCACTATGTCTTTTCTTCTTTTTGCCAAAGTTACTAACAAGTGCAATTTTTGTTCTATGGCCTAAAAAATAGAAATAAGAACATCATTACTTTTCTTACTATTCTACTACTGACAATAGCTATATTTCTTCCCATTAGTTAGTCTCAAATTTTTCCCTAACTCCTTGACTTCTCTGAGGTTATATGGATTAGATTTCTTCACTTTAGCTGTCAAAAATACATTTCCTAGTCAATAACATGAGATGTAGGCTATTTCTGAGGAGACATCAGGGGGTAAATTTTAGCACTGTGCTAGAATAAGTATTCCTATGGGTTCTGCTATGGCCAATTTAGTTTTACTATATCATAATTTACTAGAAACAGTGAAATAAAAACCATATCTAGCTGAACACCTTGGGGTACATTATCAGGGTGATGTATATGGAGTTAGATGGTAGATACTGTTATTATTAGTAGGAACTGAGCATTTAATTCCCCAATTCATACAATAAAAAATTTTCACCTGTTGCCTAATAGTTTGGTTCCCATTTTGACTAATTACTTTATTATCTTCAGTGTGGGAAGAAGCCTGTATTTTCCCTCAGCAACTGCATTAGTTTTATGCAGTTCATTGTCATTTAATTAAATTCTTACTTGATCAATGTGCTAACATTTTCTCTGACCCTCTGTGTTCACAAGTTTTCTACCACTCATTTTCTCTTGATGACCTAAATCCAGATATTTTTCTCTTAATTAAAAAGAACATCTGAGAGTCGAAATAGATAATAATCACTGTAGGATTTATTTACAAAAAGTTACATATAATCTGTACTTCTCTACTTTAAAGGAGAATTTATTTTTTTCCTCTTTAACAAATGAAATATGAGTGTTTTTTAATATTAAAATGGGGAAATATTTTACTACCTAAAGTATGGGGAATAATAATTGAATATTCAGGTTCTTCAGAAATAATATTTCTTATAGGATTTTTTTTCAAGAATGAAGAATTGCAATCATCATTGAGGTGAGGAATCAAACAAACAAAAAAATCTCTTTTGAGGTTATCATAAAACAGTTGTCATTACTAAGCCTCCAAACAAGTAGCCATACGTTTTCTTTTTTTCTTCTAATCTAGAGGGAGATTTTTTACTGCTATCAATCTGATCTAAGAACTAAGAAAATCTGCCTATGATTTCAGTAGTCAAGAGAACCCCACTTCCCTTGATATTTAAATAAGATTGGAGTTAAGAAGCTTTACAAGAGAATTAAAGAAAAAATAATTAAAGATAGAGTACCAAAGCAAAGAACTGTTAGACTGAAATAACATAAAGGTTTCAGTAGAGCTATAATCAAGATGAGGTAATTGGTACTTTGGCCTAGGGCAACACAATGTGGAAGAAGTCCATATCATCTTCAATTAACCATACCTTTTGTCTCCTGCCTATCTTGGCCTTCCATTTTTTTTTCAGTATAGGTTAATTCTTCAACTGAGTTAAAACCTCTCAGTATCCCAAAGTATACTTCATTACCCTGGTCAATGCACACCAGCTGAGTTTCACTTTAAAATCCCTTTGATCTAAGTACATTTTTTTTTCATTTATGACTCATTTATAATTTACCCTTCAATGATTCTACTATAAAACCTCATGATAAATCCACTTGTCTTTTGCTTGAATCTCATCCTATTTCACTTTCAAAATGTGAGAAATGAAAGGACAAAGAAAGGTAATTTTGTCCAATTTGAAAATGAATAGTTTAATATTCATTATACTTTACTCAGAAATAAAATAAATTTTCATCCCTATAGGAAAGCATGATTACACATCTACCATAATTATTTCTATGTTCTGGATCATACTTTGAATAAATGTAAAGAAATTTTCATTACATATGAGAATATAACTTTTTTAAGTTTTCCAAGCTCTATTTTATATTATATTCAAAAAGGAACAAAAAAACAGCTTTCACTAGTTGATCCTTTTTCTATCCAACAACATGTGTATACTATAATCTTATTGCCCTTGCTACCTGATACACCCTTTTTTTGTGTTGTTTCCTTTTTACAACAAACACTTTCCTTAACTTCTAGAAACCTCTGCTTTTTAGGTTTCCTGAATGATTGGGGCTTTCCTACCTGTGAACTAAGTAATGAGAAATGAATCAGGACTGACTCCTGAGCCATTCTGATTGTGTAGTAGCTGAGATGCCTCAGATAAACATACATCCTCATCCTGAAGTGTTTGAGATACCCTGAAGTGTATGCTCAGGTGGAAGAGACAATCATGGAATCATTTAGCCAGAGTTTGAAGACTAATTCTCTGAGACTTTTTGGCAACTTTTCTCTTTTTATTCCTTTCCACTCCCACTTTAGAGCTATAATCCCAGCTGGTGTGATGAAATTTAATCAATGCTAATAATAACAAGATCTAACATTTATATAATGCTAGCATTTACATATTATGTGCCAAGTATTGTTACACATTCTATAATTATGAGTTCATTTCATCTGGGAGAAAGCCAGTGAAGTTACTAGATCACAGGGGGCAGGAGTAGTCTCTAAACTTATATTTCTATATTCTGCCTCCTTTAGTTCACACTGCTCTTCCCCTTTATAAATTCTCCTTAAGATTGTCAAAGTGGGGGGAGGACAGAGTCAAGAAGGTGGATAATGGACAGGTTTTTGTCTGAGCACTTCCTGACATCCCTCAGACCAACACCAGATCAAGCTCTGAATGAGGTTTGTAGTGACAGAAGCCACCAATATTTGGAGTGTGACAAATTTCCAGCAGAAGAAATTTTGAAAGAATGTCAGGAAAGATCTGTCTCAATTGGGCAGGTGGGGAGTCCAGTGCAGGGACCCAGGACAGAGAGACCTCCACATTCTGGGAGAATCTACTGGGAGGCTCTCAGCCAAAATACAGCAGCATTGGCTACTCTGCCCTGGCTCATAAGGCCAGTGGATCAACAGGCTAGCTGTGAGATCTCCAATGCAGCTACAGAAGGCCAACAATGAACCCCTGCACCCCAGTATAACTCACAACTTGGCCACTCCATACAGCTTGGGAAGGAGACCGGCAGCACTGGCCCCAAAGCAGCATGAAGCTGCTATTGCCTGTAAAGAAGGCATGGCACAATCTGCCCTTTGCCCTAAGAGCAGACTTCAACCTTTAAAAATGAGCAAAAAAGCAAAAAGAGTTCTGACCACAGAGAGCTTTTATGGAGACAGAGAACAGACATCAAACTCTGAGGACACTAAAGGAAAAAACATCTCCAGATGAAGCCCCAAAGGATGCTATGAACTGTCTACAACTCAAAAGGCTCTCTTGAAAGAATGAATTCAAAAAGGATCTTAAAAAAGAGTTAGAAGAAGAATAGGGAAAGGAAATGTGATCTTTGCAGGAGCATTTGAAAAAAGAGTCACAAATTATCTGAATAAAACTCCTTTAAAAATAGATTTGGCAAAATGGAAAAAGAATGCAATTATTTAAAAAATAGATTTGCAAACTGGAAAAAGAAAACAACTCCTTAAAAGTGTGGCACTTAAAGCTTGGTTAGATATTGAAAACAAGCTAATCCATTATATCCCAACCATTGCCAATCATCTTGACTTTTGTCTTGCCTCTGGTCTACAGTGACTCTGAAAGAGTGAAGTAGACAACTTTACACAACTCTACCTAACTTAAATCCAATTTATGCTTGAGCAAAAGACATCACTCAAAGCATTTTACCTACTTTGAAATTCTTGTGGAATTTGGCTGACTGAGCATCATTCAAAATTTCTCTATTTGCTGTAACTGAAGGTTCTGAATGTAAATGGTATAGTGTTGTCTGGTGGAGAACTTCTATTTTCTTAATGCTAATTATCAGGCCAAAATTAAAACAAGCAACAGAGAATCCATCGTGATAAGGCAGTAAGCATAGGCACACTTGAAGCTATAGTCAGAACCCTGCCCAGAGGCAACCCACAGGATATTGTCATCTTTTCCCAAGAGTGAAGCAGCATTGGAATTCAGCAATACCCATTTTAAGGGCCATACAACTTATGTTCTGGAGTGAGGAAGGGACTAGAAAAGATACCTAAAAATTATCTGCTTTTTCTAGGCTAACCCCAGCCCATTTACCATGGCAGGCAGGGCTCTTATGCTATGGTTGAAACACAAAAACACACACAAATGTACAAAACCTTTTGGGAAAATGTTTCATATCATCATTAGTACATGGAATGTGCACATACTTATGAACAACAAAAAATTCAATAGATCTAAAAGATGCAAAGATGTTGTAAGAGAACTTACAATGAATCACATCCAAAAAATAACCTTATTTTAGAGTGACCACACTAATGGTGAGAGCTAACACTGGGATAGGTTTCACAACCAAAAATAATTTAGTCAGCAACTTGCATGTTTCCCAGAATGAGTGAATAACAGTTCATGACAGCATAATTGCTACTTATAGGAAACCTCCATATAACTATCATCAGTGTGCTCCCAGTATGATGAATCCTGAAGAGATCAAAGAAAAATTTTATGAAGACCTAGAGTCAGTCATCATCAATGTGCTGAAAGAGGACAAACTTGTAATTCTGGGTGACTTTAGTGACAGAGATGGCATAGGCTATTAGCCATGGCAGGGAGTCCTTGGGAAGAATGGAGTTGGAAACAGCAACATAAATGGTTATTTACTACTGAAGACCAGTGTAAGCCATGATCTTCTTATCACCAATACTGCCTTCCATTTTCTTAAATGCAATAAAATATTGTGGATGCACAATAATAATATTATGTGATTGTAATAATAAACTATGTGATTGTAAGAAAACACAGACAGGATGTGCCAGTGATAAAGGCAATGTGTGGTGCAGTCCCCAAGGCAAGATGACTACCAGAAGATTTAATGTCAACTAATTAGAAAACTTCTCCATGTTTGAACAGTTTGTTGCTAACTTGGAGGGAAAGCTCAGCCAACAAACAGTTGGCAAGAGTGGAATCTAAAAGGAGTGGGCATCTTTCATAAATATAGTATATGTCATTGCATTTACTCTTCTGGGCCAGTACACTTCTGCTTTGATAAAAATGATAGGGAAATTCAAAAGTTGCTAAATAAAAAAATGAGAATTACACAGGGTTTACCAGCAGGATAGTTCATTTGTCTCAAAGAAGACAGTGTTTAACTTCATAAAAGAAAGGTGCAAGCAAAGCTTAGAGAATTGCAGAATTATTCTCTCAGTTAGAGGGAAAATAAAATTTTGTTTTATGCTGATAGTAACAGTCCAAAGTGCTTTTTATGATGCCCTGACGACTATTTATGAGCCAAAGACCTATGGAGCATCTCAACTACTCAATGCTGATGAAATCACATTGATTAGTGATAAGGGCACGGTCCTGGTGTGATGGACTAAACGCTTCTGTCGTATTCTCAACAGACTATCATTAACCAAGCTGAAATCATTGCCTGCACCGCATATTGAAATCAATCCATCTTTAACTGAACTTCCGATTGAAGAAGAGATTTTGAATGCCAATATAAACTCCTATCATGTGGCAAAATGCCTGATGCTAATTTCATTCCAGCTGATATTTACAAGGCAGGGGGTCCATTTTTCATACAAAAGCTGCCTGAAATTTTCCAGGTTATATGGCATGAGGAGGTTAACTTCCAGGAGTTCAAGGATGACTCCATTGTCCATCTCTATAAAGGAAAAGGAAACAGATTGTCCTATGACAATTACAATCATCACACAATCTCTTAGTCATTGATGAGTTCACCTTGATAGGTTAATCTTTCACCTAGAAGATGGTCATCTACCCGAGAGCCAGCGGAGCTTTGGAAAGGGCAGAGAAGCAGTTGATAATAATGTTTACTATGTGACAACTCCAGGAAAAATGCCGGGAACAAAGCAGAGGTCTGTATATAACATTTGTTGATCTGACCAAAGTCTTTGATGGTGTCAGTCATGAGGGTTGATAGAAAATCATGGCAAAATGTGATTGTCTCAAAAAGTTCATTAGTGTTTTCAGTTGGATGATACTCTTGTCATTTTCTAGCCATCAATAAAGTGAAACAGGATTGTTGATTTGCTCCCATGCTTTTTAAAATGATGTTTTCAGTGATGTTGTCAGATGTTTTCAATAAGGACAAAAACAACTTGAAGGTCAGCTTCTGCACTGATGGCAAATTATTTGATTTCCAAAAGATACAAGCCAAGACTAAAATGGAGGGAGAGTTAGTTTGGGGCTTTTATTCTGACATAATTATATACTCAATACAGCCTCCGAAGCTGAAATGCAACAGATTATAGATGGATTTTCTGTTGCTTGTACTAATTTTGGCCTGACAATTACCAACAAGAAAATAGAAGTTCTCCACCAGCCAATACTATACCCATTTATACTTGGAACCATCAATTACAGCAAATAGAGAAATTTTGAATTATGGGGATAAGTTCATTTTCCTTGGGAATTTACTTTCCAGGGATGTAAACATAGATATTGAAGTTGATGAACACGTTGCCAGAGCAACCTCAGTGTTTGGGAGACTCCAAAGGAAAGTGTGAAAGAAAAAAGGTAAGAGACTGCCTACAAAACTGAAGGTCTACAGAGTCATAGTGCTTACTCTATTGTTGCATGTCTGTGAAACTTGGACAGTTTATCAGTTCCATGCCAGAAAAATGAATTGCTTCCATTTAAATTGTCTTAGGAAGATTCTGAAGATCACCTGACAAGATAAAGTACCAGATATTTAGATCTTTTCACTAGCTGCTCTGCCAACATTCAGAAACCTCAACTTTGATGGACTGGCCACATTGTTGAAATGCCAAATGTGCTTTTGCCTACAAGACTATTTTACAGAAAACTCACACCAGACAAATGATTACAAAGAGGTCAAAAGAACTGAAATAAAGGCACTTTAAAAAGGCCTTCTGAAGAATTCTGGAATCAATTATGATACAATAAAAGATGATTGCACAGGACCATTTTGCATGGTGTGCCTACATCAAAGAAGACATTGAGCTTTATGAGCAAAGCAGTGACTCAAAAGAAAGGTGAGATGTGCAAATTTAGAAACATTTCCACTGCAGATGTTCATATAAATTATTTGTCTATATGCTCTGTGATGGAGCCATCCCAGCTCATATTGGTCTGATCTGTCCTGGTCAGATATACTATATCTTGACTCCAATATAGCGATGTCATTTTGAACATGTTTGAGTATGAAACTCATTGTGCCCATTGTGAGAAGGCTAAAGTTAAGCTGATGGAGGAAAAGCAAAGGACAAGGTAATACATTTGTATTTCAAATGGAATTACTCATTCTTAAGCTCTTTTATCAATTCATTTCCATAAGTCATTTTACTTAAGGATAATTAGAGTGGAGTGGTAGGATCTTCACATTTTATTGTGCTCATATTCTCACAACTTTGTACTTGTGTGACAGTGGACAGGGTTTGAATTTAACAATCAGCTCTTTAGTCAAGTCGAACTAGTTCCAATATATCCCTGTCTGTCTTGACCTTGATCTTATCTTTGTAGCTGCTCCTGCAGGTTCCTAGGTTCCTTTCCAGATCCATTTTTGCTTCTCATATATTAGGCTGTTAGAGACCTTAGCTTAAGAAGACCAAGGTCTCCCATCCTATCCAGGGCCATCTCTAGTCATCTTGATCCATATCTTTATACTGGACCCATATGACTCTGGAGGAGAAAGTACAGCTGGTGACTTTGCACAATTCTCCCTCAATTAAATCCAATTCATTTGCATGTCATGGCATCATCTCCCTGATGTCATGGTCTTCTTCAAGAATGAATATAATAATAAAAAGCAAAAGGGGCCAGAGGTTGCCAGGTCACTGAATAGCTAATGGATATTCAGCCAGAAATCTCTTTAAGGACAGAAGAAATAGTGAACATTGATAGTTGTATATTTGTGTACATCTCCCTCTATTCCTAGGTGAATCACATACATATATCCCCACATCAGAACTTCTGAGGGAACTCCACAGCTTGTACTAGGATGAAATGTTTACCTCATAAAGCAAAATCCAACTACACTCATGCAAAACAAAATTCATTATATCACAAAACATGATTTTGTAAGATTTCATGACTGTAGAATATTTTGTTTTGTAACTATTTACAAATAGTTACACTATTTAAAAAAAGTTTTATTGATTTTTTGTATTTCATATCAGTCATCTTTACACACCACACACACACACACACACACACACACCATACAACTGCTTTTTACCATCCATTGAACTATAGTTTGTAAGAAAGAAAGCAGTATAAATACAGCCAGCCAACACAGTGATTGTATCTAACAATATCCATTTAATCTATTTATTTCATTCTTCATCTCTTTACCAAAAGGTGCAAGTTATGTGTCATCATCTGTTCTCTGATCTGCTTGATCATTGTAATTAACTGTATTGTTGTAAAGGTGAGCTATATTAAGTAACTAAACAAACTGCCTTTTGGTATAGTTTTCTTTTTTTTTTTAAACCTTATCTTCAAAATACATGCATGGATAGTTTTCAGCATCAACTCCTGCAAAACCTTGTGTTCCAAATGTTTTTCTCCCTCTTTTCCTCCTATCCCCTCCCCCAGAAGCAAGCAATCCAATATTTGTTAAACATGTAAAATTCTTCTATACATATTTCCACAATTATCATGCTGCAGAAGAAAATTCATATCAAAAAGGAAAAAAGTGAGAAAGAAAAAAATGCAAACAAACAACAAAAAAGGTGAAAATAATATGTTGTGATCCACATTCAGTTCCCACAATCCTCTCTCTGGATGCAGAGGGCTCTCTCCATCACAAGAGCATAGGAACTGGCCTGAATCATCTCATTATTAAGAGCCATGTCCATCAGAATTGATCATTATATAATCTTGTTGTGAACAGTGTTCTGATTCCGCCCATTTCACTCAGCATCAGTTCATGCAAGTCTCTCCAGGTCTCTCTGAAATCATCCTGCTGATCGTTTCTTATAGAACAATAATATTCAATAACATTCATATACCATAATTTATTTAGCCATTCTCCAAGTGGCATCCACTCAGTTTCCAGTTTCTTCTCACTACAAAAAGGGCTGCCACAAACATTTTTGCACACATAGGTGGGAGCATATGGAGCTTTCTTCTTATTGATGACATCATTCAAGTTTGATATGACCAGCAATGGAGTCCCTGATCCAATGGAGTATCTATTGAATATTGACATGTGGGAGAGGAGCAGCTTTTCTCCCCCGGTGAATGATGGAAAAACAAAGACTTTAGAACAAAGCTATCCTTACCATGTTTAAGTGAAAAAGAGATGAAGAACATATCTTAAAAGAGGGGCTATGAGTTTTTATCCTTTCCTACATCCAGCAAATTATAGCACATTAAATACTTTGAAGCAGTCCCTTGCAAATCAAATGAAAATCCTGCAAGGAAAAGAAGAAGCTTCCTATTATTCCCTCTTGTGACATACTTGTGTGCTCTGAAGACCCCCAGTTTTCTACTTTATTGACAAAAGTACATCTGGCTTAGTTTATACTTTTTTTTTTGTTTCCTGCTTTTTTATTTTAACCACTCCCAATTCTCTCTAGCAAATCCAGCCTGACATCAAGAGAAGTAGGACCTGCTGAATCTTTGCCAGCACCAAGAAGACAGATGTATTGATATCATTACTTAATTCAGGCAAAAGATTTAGCTTGATTTTAGGGAGTAGGTGTGAGAAGGAAGACAATATATATCTGCCAATCTCTTCCCTTTCTCTGATTAATGGGTTTCTCTAGGCATGTAAGTAGATTTGCATAATATAGGAGATAGGGCACTGGACTTGGCTCCAGAAAGCCCTAGACAAAAACTGGACATTTATTAGATATGTGACCAATCCCTAAGTATACCATTTCACTTCTCTGTGCCTCATTTTAGTCATCTGTAAAAGAGGGGGTTGGACTTGATAATCTCTAAAGTCGCTTTTAACTCCCTATCTTGTGTATGATGATCCATATTGACAAGAGAAGCCAGGTAGAATGCCTGAGCTTATCAGGGATGACAACAGTCTATTCACCTGAAAACACGTATTCAAGCCCAAATACAAAAATAAATTCCTTTGATGCAAGGGCTCACACTGTCTCCTTAGGTCTGAGCTACAAAGATCCACGGGCTCTTAATACTCAGATAGCATAAAGCCCTAGCTCCACCATGAACTGTATAACTAGCTATGTGACTTTAAATCAATTATTTAACCTCTCTGGATTTCAGCTGTGTTGGGGAAGACTCAATGAACTCTGTGGTTCCTTTTAGTTTAAAAATTCTATGATTAGGGGCAGCTAGGTGGTACAGTGGTTAGAGCACCAGCCCTGAAGTCAGGAGGACCTGAGTTCAAATCTGGCCTCAGACACTTCCTAGCTGTGTGACCCTGGATAAATCACTTAACCCCAATTGCCTCAGCAAAAAAAAAAAAAAAATCTGTGATTAAAAATGTGAGAAGCTGGAGATAAATGCTGGTATAGATATGTAACTAGTATAATTATGTGTATATAGACATATATATGTTTATATATATATATATATGTGTGTGTGTGTGTATGTGTATGTGTGCACATGTATACACACCTATACATGTGTATATCTATTATCTATCTGTCTGTCTGCCTTTCTGTTTACCTATAAGCTAGTTGTGCACTGGATAGAATGCCAGTCCAAGACACAGGAAGACTTATCTTCCTGGTTTCAAATTTGACTCCAGACACTGGCTACCTAGTGACCCTGGCTAACTCACTTAACCCTGTTTGCATCAGTTTCCTTATCTGTAAAATGAGCTAGAGAAGGAAATGGCAAACTATTTCTGTATCTATTCCCAATAAAACCCAAAACAAGGTCATGAAGAGTTGAACATGATTGAAAATATGATTGAACAACTCTGTATGTGTGTGTGGATCTGTATTGTGTGGGTGGTGGGGAGTGAGAGGGAGGTAAATATTTCTGGTGAAGAAAGTAGAATGATTTTTTTTCTAGCTGCCAACAGCTTCCTGTGATTGAGGAGAATCATGGTGATAGTAAATGATCACATTATGATGAAGAAACACAAAAGCACACTGTGTCAACAGTATTTCTATTTTTCTCCGGTGTTCATAAAAGCCAAGGCAAATCTTATTCTTAAAAGAAAGGAGAAAAGAACCTTTCACAGCTTATCTGCAACCCACAAGAGAGCTGGTGTTTCAGGGAGTTTGCCATATCCTATTGTGAATAAAGATATTTTTCAGTGGAAGAAAGGATTTCAGGTTCAAGTCAATTGTATTACCTCTGACACTAGAAGAAACCCAAGAGATGAAAGAAAATATAGAGGTAATATAAGAAAATGATCCAGGCATATTTTGTCATGTTAAAATATAAAATTTTTATAATAAGGATTTTGGCATGAATAGCATCTTTTCTTTCAAAATCATGAAATAATCTTGTCAGCTAGTGTCATTCACTACATTCTCAACTTGTATTCTGGAATTAATATCCTTTTTTTTTGCCCAATGGGAATTCCTAATTTCTAGATAACTATACATCTACACATTCACCATAAGGTTTTAGATGTAATGATGACCTTCAAGATAATTGGATCAGAGCTCTAGAACAAACAGGGACCTCAGAAGTCATTCAGTCCAATATCTCATTTTATAGTTGATAAAACTAATCCCTAGAAGGTTAAAAATCTTGCCTAAAGACACACAGATAATAAGCATCAGAGAATATATCTTAACCCAGGTCCATTGCTAGCAGAGCTTTTTCTTTCTTTTTTTCATTTCAAGTTTATATTGTCTAAATATAATTTTTTTCCATGAGGTATTTTGTAATATAGCTATTTCAATTTATCATTAAATCACAAAAATAGATTTGGCAAAGAAAAAAATAGAAAACTGTATGTAATAAACAAATGTGTTTATATTATGACACTTATTTTTAAACTCAAGGCTTAAAATATCTTAGGTTAGATAATGATATTGATATGTGCACCTTAATGCAATCTATATCTACAGAAAGTGAAAAATAAGAAAAACATCAAAACCTAAAATTTTTAGATTGCGAAGACCAAATTTTTAAAAATGTAGTTTAAAAAGTACTGCTTTTTAAATAAATGTGAAGAATGGCTCTTAACTTGAATTTAAATGTCACAACTATAACTTACCAGAGTTGTTCAATTTGATAAGATTTACATAAGCCTGAATTTAAAATATTTTAGAAATGAATTTGAAATGCCCAACAATGGGTTTAAAAAAATTAATTTTTTCATCCTCTTAACTTGTGATTTATTTTTGCAAGGATGCAATGAAATTTTCAAATATAAAGTAGAAATAGCGGGGGCAGCTAGGTGGCGCAGTGGATAGAGCACCAGCCCTGAAGTCAGGAAGACCTGAGTTCAAATCTGGCTTAGACAATTTACATACTAGCTGTGTGACCTTGGGCAAGTTAATCCACCCCAACTGCCTCAGCAAAAAAAAAAAAAAAAAAGTAGAAATAGCTAGTTCTCTCTCCATAAACAAATAATATGGGATGAAGTCTTTGATACATATGAATTATGGCTTTTAATACAATGTAGGGCTAAAAAATATCATTTCCAGCAAAATTAAGCATAATATTGAATGAAAAAAATGGATATTTCATGAACTAACAAATTTTCAAGATTTTGTCTCAACAAAACCTGAACTCAATAGAAAATTTAACATATAATATGCTAACATCAAAGACTAATTTAAAGGGACTCCAAAAGATTTAAACTGTACATATGAGATTGACATAAGTAACTGGATAGCTCAAAAGAAAGATTGGGACAAAGTTGAGTATGATCTGACTCTAAAAAGTAAAATTATCCAGGAAAAGGTAAAAATAGTACTTATGCTATACAAATGAGATGTAGAAAAAAAAAAACTGACCCAAATGCATTAGATGGGAGAGGAGGTAGTTCTGAAAACCTATTCACATAAGGAATGGATTAAATAGAGGTAAAAAATATATATGTATGTATATATGTGTGTGTGCATGTGTGTGTATATGTACCATGAAAGTTATAGCACCTTCCAAAACTATAAAGAAATAAAAGGGGGAGGGAATAGGATAATGTAGGTTATAAAAAGGTTTATAGATTTATGGTCTTGAGACATGGTATATAGATTAATGGGGAAGAAATAGGGAGGGAAAGGTTAACATAGGATAAGGTAAGATATAGAGAGGGGTTAAGTTTAATGGGAGTAGAATAACGGAAATGGGATAAAGAATGGTATAAAAGAAGAAAAGGTGAGGGGAGAAGATAAAGGGTGAATCCATGGATGGGGGAAAGTTAACTAATAGTAAGGCAGGTTAAGGAATAGAACTAATGTAGAAGAGTTAGGGGTAGGAATTATGATATATACACAAATATAATAACAAGGATCAGGAGTAAAATTTATTTTTCAAAAAGTAGATAGTAATCATTGATCTCAGACAAAGCTAAACTTATTCAATCAAGAAAAAATTATGTCACCCATATAAATATTGTTTTAGATACACATTTACGTATGTGTAAATGGATATGTATATGTATGTATGTATGTAGATTATGCAAATGTGTATATTGTTTAGGTCATTAATGTGTATTAAACAGAAATATAAAGAGTAAACTTTTGCCATTTTTTGGAAAACCTCATAAATTACATAAAGTCTTATTTATAATATTATTTACAAAAACTAATTTTTTACCTAGAAATGAGTATTTTTTTTTAATTTGAAGACTCTTGACAGTATTTTTAGACAGTATCATGTAGACATGAAGCTGCCACCAAATTTCTGCTTAATTTCTTCATGATGCAACTGGCAAGTGTGGAATTCATGAAAGATACTTCCAATAAGCATGTGGGTAGCCCAAAGACTATGGCAAATCACTTTATAGAAGCAAAAAAATAAAAACAAAAAACAAAAAAAAGAGACTTCTAAATGTCAATAAGACCCATTTGTTTCAAAAAGAGTATTGTTTGTATACTGTCCAAGAAATGCCAATCTAGATGATGGATTAATAAAGCTAGCTCAATAGCCTTTAGTATGCAGGCCATAGTAAATTTCTTTATCACAACCAATAAACTTTTCTAACAGCATTTTCTTTCATTTTCAACCTCCTCACTCTATGTGGTCATATCATTTTTGCTTTTCCACACTGCAGTTAATATAATTAACTTGCTCGAATTCACTTCTGAAAACATTAATTCAAAATCTCTTCAAAATAGTTTTGGACATGTTTGTATTACACATTGTACTTTGGCATTTTTAAAATGAGTTTCTGCCCTGTTAATTTCCTGTTATTCTACAGGTGCATCACTGCCCTCAAATTCACTTACAGCTATCGTGCCATCATAAATTTGTGTCTTTCATTTAATAAAGTCTCTGCTAGGATGTTAGACAAAGCTTTCTAAATTTGACTTTTCTTCAGCAAAACGGTTCCATTGAGGTGACGATCAAAATCCTATATTTGCAAGGAGCTGAAATTCTTTGATCCTGAATCAAATGGTCCCATTGTTTTATCTGGCCACATAGTTCTTGAAAATATCTCTGGGAATGCAGTTACATGAGATTCATCTGAACTTAAAGATACCACAAAAGAAAAACCTTTGGGAATGGCAATCTTCCTAACTAAAAGAGTAAAACTCTAGGAGGTAGAGAGCCAGCCTGGAACATCACAGATGGTAGTCCTCAGAGCTTTTCCAACTGTACATATTGCCTTTCATCTCATTGATCCCCTTCACTTAACATAGGTAAAGGCTCATGAGGAGAAATCCAGATCCAATGTTCTTTTCATTTTAACACAGTGACACCATTTTTATTTGAAGCAAAAATTAGAATAACAGCACAAGTTTTTCCCCTTTTATTCATTCATTCAACAAAATTCCCAATGAATATTTATTCTATTTAATCTAATGTTCTATGATTTATGAAAGGTTAAAAGGTGGCTAAGATATAGCTACTAAACTCACATAATAATAGTTAACTTTTTGTAGTACACTAAGGCTTCCAAAGCAATTCATACATCGTTTCATTTGAACCTCACAACAATCCCATGAGGTAGTTACTACATCTTGTGTAATCTCCATTTTTACAGCTATGGAAACAAAGAAAGATGAATGACTTGGCCTAAGTCCCACAGGTAGTAAAAAGTTAGGACTGGAATTCATGTCTTCCTAACTCCAGTGCTAGCATTTCACCCATTATATCTCCTTCTATAGCTTATGATCTAAAAGAAAAAAGAAAAGATGTGTGTGTGTGTGTGTGTGCATTACCATAATGCAAACTAGAACTTGGTAAAATACTATATATGAATAATATATCAGACTAAAAGTAGGATAGATTTTTTTTTACTGGGTGATTGGGAAATGTTTGCTAAAATATAGAGAGCATTTATACTGGATTTTGAAGTATTAGTATGATGCCACTTGTTCAAACTAGTATGGAAGGAAGGAGTAAGAGTTACATTCAGGCAGAAACAACTGCCTTAGTAAAGAAACAGAGGAAAAGCTTAATGAATACTTACTAAATGTTGAGTCAGCCATGTTATCTGACACATTGGTTAGCTGATTGTTGTCCTTTGTTCTGGAAGAAAATCAAAATGATATCTCTATGGTGACAAATTTTGATTCATGAGTAACTTGGATTTAAGTGAGGCAGAATTTCACAAAGCCATCATCTTCACTTTCTCTTCTAGAGCCATCACTGTCCAATTGCAGGATTGAGCAGAAATAGTTGGTGATGACTCAAGATGAAATGGATGACCTTGTTGTCTTCAATGTTTAAACAGGCTATAAGTGCTCCACAACTTCTGCTTCACTGTTATTCATAGGCATTGGAACAAATAGTTCTCATCTGCCCATTCCATCAAGAAAGTCTTACCTTCTTGGTTTAAATACCCCCTAACTCATTGTAGGGTTTGAGTCCCTTTGGTTATCCTCAACCTGGTTTATCCATCTACCGAAATGGATGGATACCAAAGATGGAAAGCAGTCTTATTGGATGATTTAGCAACCCTCATTCACTGAACACTACCTATACCCCTCCTAGAACATGGAATTTATGTGGAGGAACACTAAAACGTAAGCTTGGAAAGTTAGTTACTAATGAGATGGTGCTAGTTTTAAATTCTTGCCTAAGAAATTGATACAAAATCCATTATTCAGTAGGGAATCATATTAGAATTTGAAGCAAAAAGGTATTGGAGGCATGAAGATACTAAGAAGGGTGGATTAAAAGGGGAAAGAGACTAGAGCCAAAGTGAGTAATTAAGAAGTCTTGGAAATGAGTGAGATAAAGGAGTTCTTGACTAGCATTGTATCAAAATGAAATGGCAAGGACCAGAGAGATACCAGCAGGGAGAATCTAATGTACTAACAATTCTGGAGAAAGGGACAAAGGAGAAATAGAAGTAGAAGATAATACTGAGATTTCTTGCAAGGTGAATGGGATAATGGTGATACTTATAATAGCAATTCCTTTAACTTTCCTTATACCTTTTCATTCAATGCATGTTTCTTTTCTTGCATCTCAAATGTGATGTCCCTCAAAGTTCCATCCTTAGGCTTTTACTCTACTCTCTCTATACTTGAAAATCTCATCTGCACTCATGTATTTATTTCTTAACTTTGTGTAGATGATTCCCAAATCAATAGCCTTATTCCCACTGCCTTCCGGAACTACCTGAAATTGCTATAAATTTTTTTGTGTATACAAACACACACACGTGCGCACACACACACACACACACACACATTTGTGTCACTAGCACCTTGAAATCATAGAATCATTGATACCACAGAATGGTGAGTTAAGAACTGTTAAATGTCTGGCTACAAAGAGTAGTCATTAATGATTCAATTTCAACTTGAAAGGAAATTTCTTATGGTTACCAGATTTGTTCCACTTAAACATTGTAATCAATTAGATAAGAGGACAAGTATAAATAAATTCATTTTCAATAAGGACAATAAACTTATTGTTATATGATACAAAGGCATTGCAGGCTTGCTGATATAGTAGAAAACTATTTAAATAGGTTTCATTTTATCTAGAAACAGTAAGAATACCAAGTTATTCTAACCAAAATACTGGATAAATCTAGTAAAGTAAAAATTGATAGAGTTAAATATAAAGTCATACAGTGGGATTCCAAACTCAAATCCAAAACTAAAGAAGAGAAGGTCTGTCTACATAGAAGTTCACATGAAAAAAAAAAAACCTCTTAATTTTTTAATTGATTACAAGCTCAGGATGAATCAAACTATCACACTGTGGCAAGTATTTTGAATATAATTGATGCTAAATAAGGCAAAGGAAGTTGAAGAGGAAAAAGGAAGAGAGAAGAAAGAAGAATAACTGGGTACTATGCAGAAGATTGTCAGTGTGGTGTCAGATAAACTAAGCTAGAGATAAAAATGATAGCATATTAATGCAGATAATAGCTAGCATTTATGTAGCACTTTAAGGGTTGCAAAACTCTATGTGTGTGTTTGCATATATATGCAACTGTGTATGTGTGTGTATAAATATTAAACAAAATATTAAAAAAATACATGTAAATATAATCTTATTTGGTCCTCAGTACAATCTTACTGGGTATGTGCTATTAATTGTCTTCATTTTACAGACAAAAAAAAATTGAGACTGAGAGATTTTGTCTTATACAGAGGCATAGAGGTAAATTTTTGAGCCTGAAATGGAACACAGGTCTTTCTTTCAAGTTCAGTCCTCTGTCCTATACATCACCTAGCTAATAGGTCATCCAGAAGAAGACCACCACTAGATCATCATAAATAATGAACAGAAGCACTCCACAGTCTCCATGGCATGAAATTTTAGATGGAAATGAATTCAACATGATTTTCAAGAGGACTAATTTTTGGAGTAAAAAAGCAAGTTCTTGATTGTATTCACGTATAATTTGCACATCAACTAAGACTATGCAGAAATTGTCTCAGACAATTTTCAAGTTAAAGTTTTATTGCTGCTTCTTAGAAGACTGTCATTTCTGTTTCTTTTCTTTCAATTCTTTTTTTTCACCTACTCACTCTAAATGATCCAGATCCCCACAATATAAACTATCTAGCAAAGAAAAGAGAAGACAAGGACAAAGAAATAAGGGTTGTAGTAAGGAATGAAACAATACTGAAAAGAATTTCTGTATCTGCATCCCAAGACTTCAGGCCTAAATTTATCTTTTATCCTTTTGCCATTATTTCCTCCCCTTCCCCAGGCACCCAGAGAAATTTGAAACTCCAATCTCCCCCTCTCACAGCCTTAGTTTTTGGATTCAGGGTTTAGACCTCTATTCCTTATTAAACATAGATAAATATTCAAAGTAAGAAATTTCAGAGAGAAATTCAAACATATATAGGAGCACAGAATCATTGAATTATCTTGAATAAACAAGATTTCTTCTTCTGATCCTGAGTTCTTTTTGATAAACATAAAAAAAATCATTTCCAATCTCTTTTTATTATCTTTCCTCCTTTCTCACTGGGAAGTTTATCAGTAGGATTGAGTCTCACCCTGGCCCATCTGCATGAACAACCAACTGTTACCCAGAAATAAAAGAAACTTTTAAATAAATAAAAGAATATATTTACATTTCAACTAGCATTGTAGACATAGACCTCCTTCTGGCCAGTTGAGTAAGAAGCAAAGAATAATAAAAAAAGAAGAAAAATGAAACCTGCTATTTGAACAATATTTCAAAGAAAACACAGATGAATGCTATTAACCAGGCATAGAATGGCACACTAAAAGCTGTGAAAATCATTCTCCATGATATCCATTAGCCAGAATTACCTAAATTATCAGGATATTAAGATTTTTAAAGAAAAAAATTAGACTATCTAATATTGTTCATTTGTGTCTGACTCTTAATGATCTCAAATGTGGTTTTCTTGGCAAAGACACTGGAGTAATTTGCTATTTCATTCTCTACCTCATCTTACTGATAAAGAAACTAAGGCAAATGATCAATTCTGATGGACATGGCTCTCTGCAACAAAGAATTGTCTCAAACCAGTTCCAATTGTTCACTGAAGAAAACCATATACACCCAGAGAGAGGGATATGAAATATGGACCACAATATAACATTTTCAAGCTCTCTATTGAGGTTTGCTTGCATTGTGTTTCCTTTCTCTGATTTTCTTTTTTTTTTCTTGTAGATAGGATTTTTCTTGCACAACTTGTCAAGTATTTCAACATTATTAACATGTAGTGGACTTCCTGCCATCTAGGGGAGAGGAAGGGACTGGGGGTAAAATCTCTAATGGAAAGCTTTGTAAAGATCAATGCTGGGGAACTACCCATATATATGTTATACAAATAAAAAGCTTTAATAAAAAAGAAAAAAAAAGAAAAAGAAACTAAGGCAAATAGTTTCAAGTGCCTTGTCCATGGTCACACAGTTAGTATTGTTGTACCACAGTTTCCCTGTCTCAGTTTCCCTCAGTTGCTGTTTCAGTTTCCCTTAATTGTGCTGCCCAAAAATAGTAACCCCCACTTCCTGACCATCAGAAATAATTGGACTCACATTCCAAAGGAGTTATAAAACCTCCAGATGGCCAGCTTCAACATCCCCCTTATCTGTATGACCCAGACTAGTAGTCTTCTTTGCCCAGTTTCTGTCTCAGGGATCCTTTACTCCCTACCTGCCAGAACTGAATTTATGGTTTCCTTGGACACCAGATGTGCTCATCTGTTCCCATGAGTTCTTTGTCTCCCTGGGCTATTGAGATTATAAAAATCGTGTTCTCCACCAATGAGATGCTGAAAACTTTGTACTATTCAGTTGGCTGACATGACTGTCAGTCTAACTCTCTGGGCTGGACTGCGTGCTTTGAAACATGAGTCCCAGCAGTCTTGATCCATAGCTATGGATTCTGAACTCTCAATTAATATCAATAAAGTATTATCTAATTTCCACTGTGTGATACTGCCTCAGTTTCTCCCTGAGCATTACAGTATTAAATTGAACTGAAATCATAAAGATGATTTTTCCTAACTCCAGGCCTGATTCTCTATGTACTGTGTCATCTAGTTGTCCTAAAATAAAGTTGAATTTGAAAGGCATAATGACAAGGCTCATTAATAACAATTAATAATTCAAATGTTTTGGATGGCTGAATGAAAAAAAATATTAAGTCTTGTCATATACCAATCATTGAGCCAAAAACACTTTAAATGCAGATGCAAAAAATAAGAGTCCCTGCCTTCATGTGTTTTATATATTTAGGGAAGAGTCCACATATAAGAGAATGGGAATATGAGAGAAATCTTTTTGAACATATGCAACAATTTTGATGTCACCTTCCAATATTTTCCTCTCCATCCACTGAACACATTTTCAACTAAAATTTCCTATGTCTAAGGCAGGGCATTATAGTTTATGATGGGTACACAAGTGCTTAAGACATAGCCATAAAATTCATATTATCATAGTTAATCTTTATAAAGCATTTTAAGGCTTACAAAACACTCAGTCATTTTATTTGAGCATCAGAACAAACGCTGAAGGTAATTACTATAGATCTTCTCTCCATTTTTTTTACACATATAAAACCTGAGAAAAAAGAAAAGTTAAATGATTTGCCTAAAGTCACATGACTACAAGTATAAAAACTAGAATTTTAGATTGAGTAGAAAGATGATACAATATGTCATAGATGTGCTGGTATGAAAAGTTTCTGGAAATATGGTGGAATATGTCAGAAAATTCCAAGCTCTTCAGGTTTTCTATATCAACAAGACAAGATAGTGCCTCAGGATAAACATAGAGCAATAAAAATAAATGAGAGTCGGAATAGAACATTGGTCCTCCTGGCATAACCAAAAAAAGATCTGAAGAAAAATCCCAGAATGAAGATTTGGCCATTGTAAAGTATAAACATTTTCAGATTAGCTCCACTATAAGGGGAGTCATCATGCCCTCTGTGAGCTGGGTTGGGAAGTAGCCTCAGCCCCAGGAATTTACACTTCCAGGCTTCAGAGCAGTGGAAGGCTGAGGGAAGCACAGCCCTGAGCAAGAAGTAATAAGCACACACCAAACCAAGTACTCTACTAGCTAAGAGGACATAGTGGAGAGCAGAGTTCTTGGTTTCAATTTCTTGTCAGAAGGCAGAATTTGAGGAAATGAAACCGGAAGCACCTAAACCTCCCCACAACTCCCACCCACACCCACATACTGGGACTAGATGATATTACAATAGCAAGTTACCATATATACCTACATCTACATCTATATCTATCTATATCTATATATATATATATGTATATATACATATATATATATATATTTTACTTAATGAGCAGACAAAGGAGAAAAAACCCAACCACAGAAAGCTGTTATAAGAAGAGAGAAGAATGTTGGTCTTCTGAGGAAGATACATCAAAAAAGACTTCCCTACCCCAAAGAGTAACATTAAATAGTCATTTGCCCAAAAAGAATGCATAGAAGAACTTTTAAAAGATTTTTTAAATTTAATTTTTTAAATTGAGATAGATAAAGGGAAAAAACATCTTTTAAAAAAGATACAGGAAAAAGATTTTTACAGTGGAAGGGAAAAGGGAAAGGAGAGGATGAGTCAGAGAACTTTACTCTCATAAGAACTGGCTCAACCAAGAAATAATATCCATACTCAATAAGGTTGTAGAAATCTATGTTATCCTGCAGGAAAATAGGAGGGGAATGGGATGTGGGAAGGGGGGTGGTGATGAAAGAAAGGGCATATTGGGGGAGGGAGTGGTCAGTAGCTAAACACTTTTGAAGGGGGACAGAATGAAATGAGAGAGAGAATAAATGGGTGAAATACAATTAGCAATAGTAATAACAAAAAAAAATTGAAACAAATTTCTCAGATAGAATATTATTGTTCTCTAGAAAATGATGAGCAGGATGCTCTCAGACTTAAAAAAAAAAAACAACCTGGAAACTCCTCCATAAACAAGTGAAATATCCTATAAACAAAGTAATAGCAATGTTCTGGTATGACCAACTGTAAATAACTTGTTATTCTCATAATACAATCATCCACACCTACTCTGAAGAATTTATGATGAAAAATCCTATCCATACCCAGAAAAAGAATTGATCGAGTCTGAATATAGATTGAAGTATTCTCTATTATTCTCTCTATCTCTATCTCTTTATTTTTAACTTAATTTTTCTTGAGGATTTTTATTTTCATTAGGGGGACAGATTTATGTTGTTTGTTTTGCTTTTTTTTACAACCTGACTTTTATGGAAAAGTTTTGAATAACTTCACACATAACTTCACATAGGAGTAACTTCCTAATTGTGGGTGGAGATAAGGGAAAGAAACTAAAACAAAAATCTTAAAAGCAAATGTAAAAAAAAAGGTTTTGAAGATAACTGGGGGGAAATCTTAAGTATATAAATTATTTTTTTAATTTTTAAAATAAATTCAAGAAAAACAAGATTATGAAAAGAAAGTCAACCAATTAGAAAAGAAGATCCAAAATCTTAAGGAAGAAAGTGACTTCTTGAAAATTAGAATTGGCCAAGGGGAAGCCAGTAAAGTTATGAGACAAAAAAATAATAAAACAAAATATAATGAATGAAAAAATAAAAGAAAATATGAAAGTTATAAGACCAAAAAATAATAAAGCAAAATATAACGAATGAAAAAAGAAAAGAAAACGTTATAAGAAAAACAACTTATCTATAGAACAGATCAAGAAGAAAAACATAAGAATTATAAGACTACTTAAATTCTGTTATGAAAAAAAAGAATCTTGATACAATAATGTAAGAAATAATTTTAAAAAATAGTCCTGAAGTATTAGAACAAGAAAGGAAAGTAGAAATAGAAAAAAAATCTACCAATCACCTCATAAAGGAGATCCTAAGGAAAAATTACAGGAATATCATAGCCAGCATCCAATCCCCCAAGAATTGTTGGATTTAGGAAAATACGGAAAGAAGTGAACTTATGAAGAAAAATAATATCTACCTTCAGAGAAAGTTAGAACAAGCATAATAAAGTTTTATATAAATACATATGAATGTGTATATGTCTATGATTATGGATATCTATGTATATGTGTCTTTTTGAATATATGTGTATATATGAGTGTGTGTTCGTGTTCCACACTTAATAGTAGCCTTTTAAGGGGTGGGAGGAAGAAGGAGGAAAAAGAATTTTTTAAATGCACAATACGAACAAAACAATATCTATGAGAAAACAAAGAAAAGATGGATAGCTTTAACCATAGTGTGTAGTAATTTATATAGGCTTTCTTGAAATAGAAATTGATTACTTTATATTTTGAATTCTGTGGCACTGTCCCCATGGCAATGTTTTTTTTTCTTACTTTTAATTTAAGTTTTAATTAATTAATTAGTTTTTTAAGAGAGATGTTAGTAGAAATAATCTGGATCATACCTATTTCAGAGATGAGACCAAGAGACTAAGATCTAATTTTGCAAAGCTAACACAACTGAAACTAAAATCTAAATAGTTAAAAATTGTGAATCATTGAGGCTTGGGCAACAACTGAGTAGGAGGACAATATATTGCAAAGGTGCAGGAGAGTACAAATAAGCACACTAAAATCATACTTTTTTATACATATAATCACTGAATCTCAGAGTTAGAAAGGATCTCAAAATCATTTTGAAAAGGAACTTTTTCTAACTTGAACTCAACAAGTGGTCCCACACTGAATACATCATTACTTCCCAAACTATTCCACCCCACTTTGGGACAGTCAAATTGTCAAGAAGGTTTTCCTCAAATCAAGCCCAAATCTGCTTCTTCAATTCATCAAATACATAACAGTGTCCATTATATATGGAAGTTATTGCAACTTCTCCCTTTTACTCTAGGGTTAATGAAATAAGGCAGTGTTTCAGATCAGGGGAACTTAAGTTTATCGCACTTTTAAAAAATAATCAATTTTATTATTTATGGAATAATATTTTTATAATATAACATGATAAAAAGATGATTATACATGAAACTGCAAATTTATTACATACAAGTTGGTATGTTATCATGTAATTTTACCCCTTTTTTTTCTTCCCTCCCTGCATCCCACCTTAGAGATGGCTACCATTAGACACAAATAGGTGTGTATAAGTAAAATTATTCTATACATATTTCCATCTGACACTTAAAAGATGTTTGTACCTGGCAAATCATCTAAAGTTCCCAGAGTTCTGGACAATCTCCAAAATAACAGGTTGCAGAAAAGATGCCAATATATCAATAGAGGGAATTTCCTTACCTGAGAATCCCATATCAATAAAAGCAAAAGTTCATATCATAGCTTTATAAAGTTTCTTCTGAGTTTTCTCTTCTCCAGACTAAATATTCCTAGTTCCTTCAACTAATCATTGCCTGGGATGGTTTCAAGCTCCTATATCTTCCTGCTTGCTCTTCCCTGGAAACTTGGTTTTACTAATTTTTTCCCCAAACTGTAGTTCCAAAAACTGGACATTATACTGTGGTTGTGGTATGACTAAGACAGAATATGGCAGAACTATATCACTTGCATCAAAGATAATATTTCTCAATAAAACATTTTTGGAACATGTAGAATGTTTCCATTTCATAAGTAAACACAGCTTTGGAAATCTGAATGAAAATGTTACAATGCCATATGAAACATCTTTATGTATATATTTATGTATGTATGTGTATATAAATATATACATATATGATATGTGTTCATATTGAACATGTAGGCTATATATTTGCCTGTAGGAGCTATTGTAAATGTAATTCACATTCAGTCAAGGATAAAAATCTCTGAAATATCATCTAATAAGTCTTCAAAAACTTTTATTCCTTCCAAGAAGAAAGCAGAAGATTGGACCCATGAGACTGGCAGCCTGCTTTCTTTAGCAAATGAATACAATTTTACTAAATTGTACTAAAATTATATACCACATTAATTCTTGCTGACCTACGAAAAATGATTTTGTTCTTACATTCAAGGCCCTTTTCCAATTGCTGTCCCTTAATGGATTATTAAATGATTTGACTCCCTTCCCAGCAATTATTAGTCACATAAAAGACAATGACAACCAGCAAATAGTTAATAAATTCATTTACACAAACAGATGTTAAAAGGAAAAAAAAAAAAACTTTGTTCATTCTTCATGTTTAATAAAGAAAATTCAGGAAGAGAAAGTTAAAAGTTTATTCAACATACCAAGAGAGTAAGTATTGGATGAGTCAATCTCCATTCAAGCTGTGAGCTACTTTTTTTTATCAACAGGAATAATCAATGTCCATATAAAAGAAAAAGTATGGGGCAGCTAGAAGGTGCAGTGGATAGAGCACCAGCCCTGAAGTCAGGAAGACCTGAGTTCAAAATCTGGTCTCAGACACTTAATACTTCCTAGCTGTGTGACCCTGAGCAAATCACTTTACCCCAGTTGCCTCAGCAAAAAAAAAAAAAAGAAAAAGAAAGAAAGAAAGAAAAAGAAGAAAAGAAAAGAAAAATAAATAAAAAATAAAAAGTATTTTGACTCAAGCACATAATCATGAGGAGGAGTTAGTTCCACCTGAGATTCTCGAAGTGTTTTGATTGTAATACATAATTATGAAAAGCTTGGATTAAGAAACATGTGCATCCCTACCATTTCATGCAGGCTTGCTGCCATAAACAAAAAGTTTTAAACAGGATTTAAAATGGAGTCATTCAGACTGAATCATCATAAATAAATTCATTTTTTGGTATCAACTCTATTTATGGTGCAGCACCACAATAGCACCTAACATGCTCTTTTACTCTCAAATGTATTATCCTAATCTTTGCTACTTATGGTAAATAAATGTTAACATTCTGTACTAGCTATATACTAGGAGACAAATTTGTAATAGGAAAAAAGCTTATTGAGTTTATGAGTATTAGAAAATTTATAATCTTATGTTTTATTCGTTTTGTAAAAGTTGAGCAGTTAAACATAGTCATAATCTCATACATCTTTTAAGGATATAGATTTTGTTAAATAGATTCTATAGGTAAACAAAATCATGGTACAGATTAAACTATTCAGAAGGCTCACCACAAATTAATTTGAGAGTTTACATATCACCAAGATAACAAAGAAAATTCAATGTCAGGGAAATCATCTCATATCAACAACTAAAGTAATACATCATTTGGGGACATGACAGACTTCTCTTGGCTTCCACCTGAGGAATGTCAAAAAATTAATGTTATTCATGAGTCAAATTTGGTGTGGTTAATACAGAAAGCTTTCCATTGACTAAAAAGTGGATGTTCTGATTCCTAACAATAAATAAAATGAAATAGGAATACCTCTCTCTTCCAGGCAAACATAAATGCCATGAAACAAAATCCAAATTCCTAGAGGAGAAGTTAAGAGAGATGCAAGAAGAAATAGACAGCAAAACTATACTAGTGGGGGTTCTCAACCTTGCTCTCTCAGAATTAAATAAATCAAACCACAAAATAAATAAGAAAGAAGTTAGGGAAGTAAACAAAATGTTAGAAAAGTTAGGTATGATAGATCTTTGGAGGAAATTAAATGGAGAGAGAAGGGAGTTTACTTTTTTCTCTGCGGTTCATATAATTTATACAAAAATTGACCATGTGTTAGGGCATAAAAACCTCAAAATCAAATGCAGAAAGGCAGAAATAATAAATGCATCTTTTTCAGATCATGATGCAATAAAAATCTCATGCAATATAAGGCCAGGAGAAAATAGACCAAAATTTATGTGGAAATTAAATAATCTAATCCTAAAGAATGAATGGGTGAAAGAATAAATCATAGGCACAATCAATAATTTCATCCAGGAGAATGACAATAATGAGACAACATACCAAAATTTGTGGGATATGGCCAAAGCGGTTCTAAGGGGTAATTTTATATCTCTAGATGCTTACTTGCATAAAATAGAGAAAGAGAAGATCAGTGAATTGGACTTACTATTAAAAAAGCTAGAAAAAGAAAGCCATATACACCCAGAGAGAGGGATCTGAATGTGGACCACATCATGACATTTTCACTCTCTCTATTGATGATTTGCTTGCATTGTTTCCTTTCTCAGATTTTTTTTTCTTGTAGATCCGATTTTTCTTGTACAGCAAGATAACTGTATAAATATGCATACACATACTCGATTTGTCAAGTATTTTAACATAATTAACATGTATTAGACTTCCTGCCATCATGGGGAGGCCATGGGGGGTAGGAGGGGAAAATTTGCAACAGAAAGCTTTGCAAGAGTCAATGTTGAAAAATTACCCATGTGTATGTTTTGCAAATAAAAAGGTTTAATAAAAAAAGATTCACACAATGCTCATCCTCCTCCTTTTTTCCTTCAATTATATTAGGTTTTCTTTGCCTCTTCATGAGATTTTACCTTATTTTTACCTCCTTTTTTACCTTATTTTACCTCCTTTTCCTCTTTTTCCAGTATGATAGCCCTTCCATCTCTAGTTTCTTTATCATATTATAAAAGTAAAATCAAATTATACCCACATTTTTAAGTACACCCATCGTAGAAATATAGTTCTCAAGAGTTCTTTCCTTTTTACATTTTTATATTTCTCTTGAGTTCTGTGTTTAGAGGTCATTTTCTTGTTCAGATATGGTCTTTTCATTAGAAATAGGTGAAATTCACCTATATCAATAAATGTCCATCTTCTTCCCTGAAAAATAATGCTCATTCTAGCTGGATAGCTTATTCTTGGCTGTAATCCAAATTCCTTTGCCTTTTGGTATATCTGATTCCAGGCCCTTTGATCCTTTAATGTGGTAGCTGACAGATCTTGGGTGATTCTAATTACATTTCCTCAGTGTTTGAATTGTTTCTTTCTAGCTGCTTGCAATATCTTTTCCTTGGTGCAATAGTCCTGAAATTTAGCCACAATATTTCTTGTGGATTTAATTTTGGGATCTCTTTCAGGAGGTGATTAGTGAATTCTTTCAATGGGGATTTTACCTTTTGATTCTAAAACATCAGGGCAGTTTTCTTTCAAGATTTCCTGGAAGATAGTATCTAGATTCCTTTTTTCATCATGGCTTTCAGGAAGTCCAATAATCCTTAGATTGTCTCTCCTAGACTATTTTCAGGTCAGTTGTTTTTCCTAGGAGATATTTCATTTTTTGTTCTATTTTTTTCTTTTTGTTTTTGTTTGAGTGATTCTTGAAGTCTTATTGAGTCATTCAGTTCTATTTGTTTAATTCTAATTTTTAATGTATCATTTTCTTCAGTTACCTTTTTTAGCTCCTTTTGTAACTGGCCAATTGAATTTTTTTGTTCATTGCAGTCTTTTTCTGTTTCACCAATTTTATTTTTCATTGAATTGGTGTCTTTCATATCTTTTTTGTAGGGCATTATATGCTTTTTCCATTCCTTCTTGCAATGATCTCGTTTCATTTGCCCATTTTTCTTCTAACTCTCTTTTGAGATTCTTTATGCAATCTTCCAGGAAAGCCTTGTGAAATGGGGACCAGCTCATGTCTCCCTTTTTGGCTTCCTCTGGAGTTGCTTTACCTTTATGAATCTCAGGATCTGAGGGTCTGTTTTTCTCATTCTCCATAAAAGCTGTCTTTGGTGAGAGTTCTTTTTTGTTTTTATTCATTTTTTTAAGTTTGAGATCTGTTTAAAGCAGAAGAATGGCAGCTGCTTTAATTTGCCTCGAAGCAGTTTGGCTGATTGACATCCTGCGCTAGGCTAGGTCCTTGTTCTCGGTAGTTTATAATCTACTTTTTACAAATGGCAGATCTGCCAAAGCATTTGCCTGCAACTAGGGCCCAAGTGTCTCACAGGGATTTCCCAGGTGCTTAGAATCTGCCAGGCTGAGTCCCGGCCCAGCTTCCTGCCCTGTCTCCTGGAACTGCCATCTGAGCTCAGAAAACTGTCCCCTTGCCCATCTGAAACAGACCTGCTCCAAAGCTCTTCCAAGGTAGCTTCTTCTGGGAATGTGTTGTAGTCCAAATATTTGAGGGAGCTTTGACTCCAGAACCAGATTAGAGGCTTAATCTGCTGTTGGTTTGAGAGAATGTCAGAGGAGGTTACGGAGAACCGTGTCTTCACTCCTCTATCTTGGCTCGGCACTTTTTATCAAGATGTACTTTCTTTTCTTAGTTCTTTTAATAAGATCTATTTTTACTTTTGCTTTATCTGAGATCAGAATTGCTATCCCTGTTGTTGTTGTTGTTGTTTTGCTTCAGCTGAAGCATAATAAATTCTGCTTCAGCCTTTTCCCTTTATTCTGTGTCAAATGTATTTCTTTTAAACAATATATTGTAGGATTCTGTTTTTTAATCCTCTCTGCTCTTCACTTCTGTTTTATGGGAGAGTTCATCACATTTACATTCATAATTATGATTGCCAGCTCTGTATTTCCCTCCATCCTATTTTCATCCCTGTTTATACTTTGTTCTCTCTCCTCCCTTCCTTAGTCATATGCTATTTTTTTACCCACCAACTCCATTACTTTATCTTCTATCAACCCTTCCCCCTTTCTCTTATCTTTTCTCTTAGTATTTCTGCCCTCCCTTCTCTCCTGCCCCTCCCCTTTCTTTCCTCTTCTTCTACTTCTTTACAGGGTTAGATAAATTTTTGTACCCAAGGAATGGTTGTTATTCCCTCTTAAAGCCAAAACTGATGAGATCAATCTTCAGACAAACCCACCTCCTCCCTTTTTTCCCTGGATTGTAATAGGTTTTTTGTGCCTCTTAATGTGAACTAATTGTCCCATTAAACCTTCCCTTTCCTCTTTTTTCTAGTACAGATCTTTTTTTTTTTAATTGTTCATGTCTTTTTCTTTGATACCATTACATCAGAGACTATTCACAGTCACACCCTTACCCTCAGTCTTTATGATGCCCCCATCTGTCTGCCCCTGTGACAGATATAATTCTCAAGAGTTACAAATATTATTTTGCTATATAGGGTTGTAAACAGTTTAACCATTAAATAATATATATTTCCCCCATTTACCTTTCTATGCTTCTCTTGAGTCCTGTGTTTTTAGATTAATTTTTTTTTCAATAAAAATGATTGAAAGTCTTCATTGAAGTTCCAGTTCTTGCTCTGAGAGTTGATTCTGAGTCTCACTGGGTAGTTAATTCTGGGTTGTAACCCTAAGTGCTTTGCTTTTCAGAATATGGTATTGCAGGCCCTCTAATCCTTTATTGTAAAAACTGCCAGATCCTGGGTAATCCTGACTGTTATTCTTTGATATGTGAATTGTTTTTGTCTGGCAGCTTGTAGTATTTTTTTCCTTGACATTGTAGTTTTGGAGTTTTGCAACAATGTTCCTTGGGATTTTCCTTGCACGATCTCTTTTCTAAAGTGATTTATGGATTCTTTCAATGACCATTTCCCCTTCTATTTCTAGAATACTGGGGCAGTTTTCCTTAATGATCCCTTAAAGAATGCTATGCAGGCTCTTTTTTTGGTCATGGGCTTCAGATAGGCCAATAATTTTTAAACTGTCTCTTCTATATGTATTGTCTAGGTTGGCTGTTTGTCCAATGAGGTATTTCACTTTTTCTTCCATTTTTTTCATTTTTCTCAGTTTGTTTGATTCTTGCTAATGACTCACAGAGTAATTAGCTTCTATTTGCCTCATTCTACTTTCAATGTGTGATTTTCTTCAGTTAGCTTTTGTATCTCTTTATTCATTTGGTTAATTCTAATTTTTAAGGAGTTGTTTTCTTCAAACAATATTTTTTCCTTCCTTTTCCAAATTGTTGACTCTCTCCTGAATACCTCTCATTTCCTTTCTCATTTGTTCTTCTATCTCTCTTATTTGCCTTTTAAAGTCTTTAATGAGCACTTCCAAGAAACCTCTTTGGGCTTAAGACTAATTTATATCACTCTTTGACATTTCTTTTGTGAACATCCTGTTCTCATCTGATTTTGTGTTTTGTTCTACTCTATCACCATGGTAGCTTTCTTTGGGCAAGGTTCTTTTTTGTTTCTTGTTCATTTTATTTCCTTTTTTTTTGGTATTTCCTCTGTTTTTCCTTTTATGGTAGGGCTGGGGTAAAGGAAGCACTGTCCCAAGCCACCTGTGTAGTTCTGAGCCTTGGGTTTGAGCACAGGGGCCTCTTGGGTTTGAGAACAGGGGCCTCTTGGGTTTGTAGAGGTTAGCTTTGCCTGCTCTATTTAGGAAATAACCTGGTTTCCCAGAGTTTATATTCTGAATTGTGACTGAAGGCTTCCCCATTGATCTTTTCCTCTATTGAGCCAAGACTGAGGATCTTAGTTACTGATTTACTGTGATTCTTCTCACCAGCTTTCCCAGTCTATCTAAGCTGGGCTTTTCTCTTCACCCCAGTGAGACTAACATTTCTTGAAGTTTTTCCAATCTATTTTGAACTGGAGAGTGATTTCATTCTATTAGACTCTGTTCAGAAACTTGGTTCCATGTGATTTTGAGGGAAACTGGGAGAGCTTGAGCAGCTTACTGGCTTTATTCCAGCCATCTTGGCTCTACCTCTTAAAAATCCTTTCCTTAAAAATAATTTTCAAAGAGATATTTTGAGCCTCTTCAAATCTTTCAGGGGATTTTCTGGTCAGGCAGGATAGACTAGCTGACACCTAAGTTTCTCTCTACCTATGAAGTTCTAATCTTTGCAGATTCATTCTCAAAGGGGTAAGATCCCTCTGAGATAGTCAAATACAAACTGTAGCTGATCTAGATTCCCAACATATGATTAGAATATTTTTCCTTTAGATGTTGCTAATTGTTAGAAACGATCTTCTTCTTTTAAACCCATAGCTACCTCCACAATTTCTAACAATTGCTCTGAATCCTCATGTTAGGGGCAAACCAAAAATTACTAGTTTTTTTTTTTTTTACTAGTTAAAAAACACATTCATTAAATGTCCACAGAAGCCTAAATATATGAAATATGTAATAAATTCAGCTCATGTTCTTTTGAAAGTTAACCTAGACTTCTTTGATTAAATCCAGTTTACCTAACATTGAAGTTACTTTGAAGGAGGATTTGGAGCATGTCTAGCTTGCCTAATATGTAAGCCTCTTGTCCTTTGCCACATGGATGGGGAATGGAGGGGCAGAGGAAATAACCTCTTTTGATTGACTTTCTGTATCTTTAAGACTGCAATTCACTCTCTTTTTGACCACAGAGTAAAAATCTCAGTTCATCCACAGCAGAGATAACATGAGAAAATGACTTTCCTTTCCTTGCTTCCCTCCCCTTCCTTCCTTTTCTTTATCCCTCTGTTACCCCTCTGGGGAAATGAGTCTGTCTTGTGATGTTTCTTTCTGATCTAAGCTGCATATCTTCTTCTGATGAGACATGATGTCCTTAGAGCCAGGTTTGCATGTAAGATAGTATAGCCAACAAGTTACATGGAAGCCATGAAAAGCCACAGTGCCTTGGAATCAAGCCCAAAAAGGATTTTGGATTTGGGTGTGGGATATTGCTGTACAAGACCCTAATGAAACTATGAAACTAAGCTGCTTCTCCTTCCCAGAAACTAAGGTGGTTTACAGAAGAGGATTAACCCTCTTAGGTATTGGGGGAGTATATAGTATATTTGTAGTTATGCTTTTTGACAGAAATATTTCTTGACAATTAATCAGACTGTTGAATATTTTTGAAACATTTTTAAATTGCAAATATATATATTTTTTAATTTAATCAGACTACAAGTGGATGAATGGAATTGGGAAATTGTACTCTAGAGAGAACAATATCCCATCATTTTCAGAGAACTCTATACCCATGCAAATTTCCTTAAGGGTACCAGAAAATTTTTGGGAGAAGGGGATTGAAACACAATCAATGCAGCCTTTAGAAAGAAGGAACCAGGATAACATATTTCATGTGGCAGGACTCTTAAGCCTCAAAGATCAATCTAATACACAGGGTTCAGCCTCATTAGGTTATAAGCCTTCTCAAGTGTAGACTAAAGGAGCAAATTATGATAACCTCTCATCTGAGCAATTAGCACAGCTGGATGCCAAATTGATAATTCCATACTGTATATAGTAAAATTACATTTTCCCCTCTACCAAGAAAATATGGTAACTAAATATTATATGAAAATAGTGACTCAAGTTGTTGTTTTTGTTTTTTGTTTTAATTTTCAACTAAAAGCAGTTTATAAACATTTGTAATGACCAATATACAAGAGTGAGTACATCAGGAAATCCTGGAGCTTTTAAAAGTTTTATATATGCAATTAATGGCTAGATAGAGCCATAGTTCTTACTATTCCATCTTGTGACATTTTGTAACCTCAGACCACCAGAAAAATTTTCTCTTTCTATCTCTATCTCTGTATGTCTCTGTCCTTTTTTTTTCCTTTTTGCTGAGGCAATTGGGGTTAAGTGACTTGCCTAGGGTCACACAGCTAGGAAGTGTCTGAGACCAGATTTGAACTCAGGTCCTCCTGACTTCAGGGCTGGTGCTCTATCCACTGTGCCACCTAGCTACCCCTCTGTCTCTGTCCTTCTGTGTGTGTATATGTCCATCTGTCGCTCTCTCTCTCCTTCCTTTCCTCCAATCTCTATTTCTTTCCCTTTCCTTCTCTCTCTTATTCTTTTCTTCTTCCTTTCTCTCTTTCTTCCCTCTCACCTTTATCTTCTTCCTCACTGTACTTCCCCTTTCAATTTCTCTCTCTTTCTCTATACTCTCTTTTCCCTTACCCCTTTTCTCCTCCCCCTTTCTCTCTCTTTATCTCCCCTTCCCTTCCTTTTGGTCTTTTTCTTACCCTTTCTGTTCCTCTCTCTTTCTTACCATAAAGTTTATAATTGTACTTTTGGTAACCAAAGCATGTGTTGTTTATTGAATATGATTTGTAGCTCAGGAGGCCATTTTCCAATTAACTCCAAATCCCAGTGTTTCTGTGAGGATTATCACAAGTGTAGGAGCAGGGAGATTGGCTTCCTTGAGCCACCTGGCAGCATTTCTGAGCTTTTTCTGCATCTCTTGCCTTTTAAAGTTTATCAAGTTATGCAAAGACCACAATTTTCCTTTTCTTTCAAAATACCTCCTCATTGGAATTAGCTGTTAATTAAATTGAACAAAAAGAAATCTACATTTTGGAATAATAAATTTATTTCTAAAAGGCCTGGAAAGCATGCCTCTATTCCTAAGAGTAGTAGGTGAAACAGGATATTGAATATTGTTAGTAGACTATAATAAAAAAAGTATAACATATCTCTCTGAAATAGTTATTTGTAAAATTATTATGATTGTAATGACTCTCAGGGAACATCTAGCACCCCTTCCTCCCTTCTCCATGTTACAGATTAGAAAAGAGAAAGCAAATGTGGTGAAGAAAAAACAAGTTTTTTCATTAGAAAACCTGGATTTGAATCCTGATTCTCTCACCTACTTGCTGTATGACAAAACATTGTGCCTATCTTGGCTTCAGATCCTCATCTATAAATTGAGGCTACTGGACTAGATGATCTTTAAGGTCTTGACTCTCAAAATAAGGTCCAGTGATGACAATCAAATGGAGGTATCAAGTTAGTGGCAAATCTAACACTAGAATATTGATCTCTTGATTTTTATTCTATTATTCTTAGTTTTCCCTTCTCTGTGCTCCACATTCACCATCAGACTATATATAAATGATCTGGTTTCATAAAGAAGGAATGCAGGATTCCTGAAAGAGAATGAGAATAGAATCCTGGAATACTGTTTGAAGAAAGTACTATTTTCTCTGGTTTTAAATAAATCCTATATGTGGAATTTCAAGCTTACAGAATTGATAAAGGAGAACATCCATTTATTTTATAGAACTTGGTCTTTAATTTAAGGCATTTTGAGGCTGCAGTACATCATGTCTTTGACAGCAACAGCTGCACCTGAAGTGTAGCCCTCTAAAGGCCAAGAAAAAGAGAAGAGAGCAGCAAAATTCCAGGAATTGTAAGTGTGGAGTCAGAAAAATGTAAGAAATTCCCCACTGTGGGGCCCCACCCAAGCATGGTCCTTTAGCTCTTTTGAGTCTAACAATGGTTCTGAGGGGAATTTTTGTGGGAGGCTGTTGCAATCAGGTAAAAAAAAGAATAATAATAAAACAGGTATAAATATGCTTTACTGAATCAAACTAGAAACATGTAGGTTATTGTTGCATATAATTTTATGTGTAATAGATTTCACATTGTGACTTGTGTTGTCTTTTTTAAAAGCTAAAAGGAGCAGTATGGGTTCTGTGCTTCAATGACCTTAAAATAAGTGCACAACATAAATATTCTACAAAGAATTTAAAAAGCACATCTAAATAAAAATAACACACTCTGATACTTACTGATTGCAAAACAAAGGAAAAAAGTAAGAAAAAAGGTATGGATTGTGAGGAATATGTAAGAAAACAATGTAAATGATTAGTTTGTCTTAATAGACAAGAAATGATTTATCACTGGTGAAGGAATCATTCCTAAGTCAGTGATCCTCAAAAAGTCAGACCATCAACTAAAGCAAAGAGCAAAATTACTATAAAGTTTTGAGAAAGAATGTGAATTAGATAAATGAGTGAGTAATTAAAACCAATCCAATATGACTAACTTAACAAGTTTCAATACTGAAAACATCAGGGTATTGAATTGAGTGGGAAATCTCTAAACAAATCATGCAACTTGAATATGATTGACTAATACTCTGCCATAAGAAATAATGAATATGAAAAATTAAGAATAAACTGGGAGGATGTCCAGGGAGAAATGTAGAGTAAGCAATTCTAGGAAAAGATTGTTAATTGAGTCTTTCTTTCTTCAGTATGTCAGAGGAGGTACAAGTTTCTTTGCTTAAGGAAGTTTAAAAAGTGACAATAAAAGAAAAACTCATCTATTGCACTTTCACACTTTTGTCTAACTTCAGTCACATAAAAGCAGCTATTTTGTTTCATTTCTAATCTTTCCGTGCTCTTTGAGCATGGTTAATGTTTACGTGTTTGGTTAGGTTGCCTGTTCATTATCTTCTCAATTCTAGGGTTTTTGAAAAGATGTTTCATATTCTTTTCCTATGCTGAATCCCTAATCCTTTCCTCCACTCCTAATATTTAGACTCAGTATTGTAGAATTTTCTTTTGAGGTATAAACAAATATTCTTTGCCTTTTAGAATATCATATTCTAGTGCTCTTTATTTCTGGTAAACAAAGAATAATCTGGTGTTATCTTTTTTATTGTTCACAAAATGTAAAAATCCCTCCTTCCCATTATCTGCAAAATTTGTTGCTTTGTATTATAAATGCTGAAATATAACTATGACACATCTTAGTGAGTTTAAATGTCAGAGGTTGATTATTGTTATATTTTTGTTTTCTCATGTCCTGGAGATTCTTTCCATCTGTACTTTATTGTTTATCTCCAATACATGGAGCCAATTTTCCAACACGATTTCCTAGGTAATTCATGTACTTTTATTTATGATGTCTTCCTTGAAGATACATTCTCTTTATGGTATTTGCATCATAATTTAAAGTTTACTATTCTTGCTCTGTAAAGTCATTCTTCTAATCTAATTGTTTTTACTTTGTTTAATAAACATTTCTTTTGTCTCTATATTTTGATACTGCAGTTCTAAACTTCTCATTTTCAGAAAATCTACTTTTTTAGAAAATGTACCTTACTTATTTTTTTTTCTTAATCTCTTGTGAGATTTACCAACAGTCTTCTTGAGATCTGTAATTTCTGATATTCATGTGGTTTGATCTTTTGAACCATCATGTTTTTAGGTAAAGCATAGAAAACAATAAAAATCAAACTCCCTAATCCTCAAAAGATTTGTGTTGGGAAAGATCTGGGACATCACCAAAGATAAACTCTCAGAAATTGTTGTTTTTTTGTTTTTTGTTTTTTTCCAAATGAGTCTCTGTGGTACCTTTATTTAATCAAACTCTCTATTTATTGCCTTTTCTCTCTTGTACTCTATTAAGAAATCCATTTCTGAGCTCCTTGTTGCCCCATAGCCTTGTCTTTATGGGCTCTATGCTTTTTACAGCTGATCCTTTGCTCCATCTTGATCCCCAGACTGCTCTGATTCAGAGACCTAGAGAACAGGGATCACTGACTTAAGTCCATGACTTTGACTTTGAAAGTCAATACCAAAAACTGTGGTAGGAGGTGGAGAGGAAAGGGAAACAATCTTGTTAAGATTAGAAGCATAAGGACAGTGAAATAATACTCCAGTATTTTTTTCTTTAAGAATTACTTTATACAGAGTTCTTTAAATTGTCTTTTTGTCATTGGCCTTTTGCTGAATTTGGAGCTATTTTTTTGTTTGTTTATTTGATATTATATGGATGAATTGTGTCCCATCTCTCACTTCAGCATCTTCCCATGATTCTCATTGGTAATTTGAGTATTGAAAGCTGGAAAACTCAGGGTACAGTAGACATGTGATCAAATAATACACATATGTATTCACACATACACATGTACACACACACACAAACACACACATTGAAATTAACAGTCAGCAAATATAGTGTTACTGATGTTGGCATCATTTCCAAATCAGATGTCTGTACACACTCAGACTGCTGATTTATTAAACAAAGATCAAAATCACCAGAATATTAGAAGAAATAGAGAAATATATATGGCAAAAAGGAAGAAAATTTCAATCTTGCCAATTTCAAAAATCTTTAATGAAAAACATGAGAAATTAAATATATATGTAAACAGAGACAGTGAGATATAGTAGAAGGATTTTCTGATTTATAGTCAGAAGAATTAATTTCAAATTCTGCCTCTCTAATGTAATAGCTATGTCAAATTATTCAAGCCATTTTTTTTCTTAATAGTATTTAATTTTTTTGTAAGATTTTGTATTATAAAATTTTCCCTCCCCTTTTTATCTCTCCCTCCCCAAGATAACAAGCAATCTAACATAGGTTATACATGTATATTCATATTAAGTATATGTCAATATTAGTTATGTTGTAAAAGATAAATCAGACCAAATGGGAGAAAAAAGCATGAGAAAGAAAAAGCAAACAAAGGGGGGGGGGGTGAAAATGCTATATACTTCAATCCGTATTCAGTTTCCATAGTTTTCTCTCTGGATTCAGATGGCATTTTCCATCCCAAGTCTATTGGAATTAACTGGGATCACCACTTTGCTGAGAAGAACCAATTTCTATTAGCTCATTCAACCAAGTTGATTGTCACACAATTCTGCTGTTACTGTGTATGTTCTCCTGGTTCTGTTTTCTTCATTTAGCATCAGGCCACATAAGTCTTTCCAGGATTTTCTGAAATCAGACTGCTCATCAATTCCATTCCATTCCATTCATAAATCATAACTTATTCAGCTATTCCCTAAGTGATGGGCATCCACTAAATTTCCAATTCTTTGCCACCACAAAAAGAGCTTCTACAAATATATTTGGGTACTTTTGTGATCTCTTTTGGATATAGATTCAGTAGTGACACTGCTGGATTAAAAGTTATACACAATTGTATAGCCCTTTGGAAATAGTTCCAAGTTGCTGCCCAGGATAGTTGGATCATTTCACAATGTCAACAGTGCATCAGGATCCCAGTTTTCCTACCTCCCCTCCAACATTGAACATTATCTTTTCCTGTCATCTTAGTCAATATGAGACATGTGAAGTGGTACTTCAGAGTTGTCTTAAGTTAGTTTTCTAATAATAGTGATTTTGGAGCATTTTTTTCATATGATTATAGATGGCTTTAATTTCTTCATCTGAAAATTGTCTTCATATCCTTTGGCCATTTAGCAAATAGGGAATGACTTGTATTTGTATAAATTTGACTCAATTTTCTATATATTTTAGGGGGGAAAAGACCTTTATCAGAAACAATGGCTATATAAAATTTGTTTTGCGGATTTCTGCTTTCCTTCTAATCTTGGCTTCAATAACTTTTTAATTTAATTTTAATTTAAGGTAATCAAAATTATCTATTTTACATTTCAAAATGTTCTCTACTTGCTGTTTGGTTATAAATTCTTCCCTTCTCCAAAGATCTGACAAGTAAACTATCCCTGGCTCTCCTAATTTGTTTATAGTATCACCCTTTATGTCTAAATCATGAACCTATTATGATCTTATCTGGTATACACTGTCAGATGTTCCTTTATGTCTAGTTTTTGCCATACTATTTTCCATTTTCCCAACAATTTTTGTCAAATGGTGAATTATTGCAGAAGCTGGAGACTTTGGATTTATCAAACAGTAGATTACTATAGTCATTGACTATTGTGTCTTTTATATGTAACCTATTCCAATGATCTATCACTATTTCTTAGCCAGTATCAAATGGTTTTGATGACTACCACTTCATAATATAGTTTTAGTTATAGTATTGCTAGGCTACTTTCCTTTCTGTGTTTTTTTCATTAGTTCACTTGATATTTTTTACTTTTATTCTTCAAAATAAATTTTGTTACTCTGTTTTCTAGTTCTATAAAACATTTTTGGTAGTTTGATTACTATGGTACTGAATAATCAATCAGAGATTCTCCTTCAAACTATGAACTTGAGCATCAATTTTTAATTATATTTGTTAAGGTTTTAGTCAGTATAGATTTAATGTTCTTCCTTGTTAAAATCTAAATTTTTTTAAATTGTAATAAGGTTGGAGAGAAAAAATCAGAACAAAAGTTAAAACCCATGGGAAAGAGAAAAAAAAGCAGAAAAAAGAAGTGAACATATCATGTGTTGTTTTACATTCAGTCTACTTAATTCTTTTTCTGGATGCAGGTGGCATTTTCTGTTCAAAGTTTACTGGGATTGCTTCAGATCACTAAACCATTGAAAAGAACCAAACTTTTCACAGCTGATCATCACACATTCTTGCTGTTATTGTGTACAATGGAGTCTTAATTCTACTTGTTTCACTCAGTATCAATTAAGGTAAATCTATCCAGGCCTTTCTATAATCAACTTATTCATCATTTTTTTAATAGAACAATAATATCCCATTATCTTCATGTACCACAACCTGTTCAACCATTCCCCAATTGATGGGTATCCACTCCTTTTCCAATTCTTTGCTACCACAAAAAGGGTTATTACAAACACTTTTGCACATGTGGGTCCTTTCCCCTCTTTTATGATTTCCTTGGGATTCAGATCCAGTAATGGCACTGTTGGGTCAATGAATTCTAAATTCCTTACTCCTGCCAAGTGTACTTAGATAATTTCAGGTCACTTGGGTCATGATTCTGTTCTTTTGGCTTATATTTCCACCCTTTTAATTTTACATACCAAAGAAACTGCCTTGAAGTCAATCTCATCAATCTCAACTGTACAAGTTGTATGTATGGCTTACACACTAGTCCCCTTACTTGAGGACTGATCTTATCCTCAAATGATATAATGGGGAGGAGTTGGGATAATATTGATCCCACTTTCTTATTAAAATATCTAGTCAATAAGAAGACATATTTTGACATTGACATTGACATATGTCAATTCCTTGAGATTTTACTGTATCATCTTTTTAATCATTATTAAAAATATTCTATCATCCCTAAAAGGTTTTTTTGGCTACAAAGACTCTATTGAACCCTTCTATTGTCAAATGCTGATCTTGCTAATAAAAAAGAATAGTCTCGGGATTTTAGGGCTATTTTATTGCTCAGTTTACCTTAATTTCTATTGTGACAGTTGGTAAACAAGAAGAGATATTTTCAGTTTTGAATGATTTAAGTAAGAGAAGGAAAAGTTTATAGGCATGAGAAAAATGTTACCAGGAATCTTTGAAAATAAGTTAAATTGATGACAATAGGCTTTAAAAGTACCATTATCTAATGACCCAGTGTAAATGAAAATTTTGAATACTATCATTGGTGATTTTGAAACCAGAGGTATTTAACTTGATTAAGATTTATCTTGAACCTAACTTTAGGTAAGATATTTTTGCCTATTAGAGTAATTATGGAAGATTAGAACTGAAACCAAACTGCAAGTGCTATTTGGCCTCAAGAAATGTATTGGTTCAGTGACATTAGGCACATTATTTCACCTCTGTTTAACTCAGTTTGTTAACTGAAAACATACATTAAAATAGCACCTATTCCCCCAAATTGTTGGGAAGACCCAATAAAATAATTGTGATGTGCTTAATGTGGTTTCTAAGATAAATGTGATAAATCATTGTTTTAGAAATATTGTTACAAAAATAAATTCTTCTTTTAACCTGGATTTTCCTGGGTTATAGATTCAATTATTAAAATAATGATGTAAAAATTGTGAAGACTTTGTTTAAAAATATAATAGATAATAGTAACAATTTTCTGCAAATTTAATATAGCAAAAAAAATTAATGTGTGAAATTAAGAGTGAGTCTTAAGCTTTTACCAGCCCTGCTAATAATTTGAAAAGATTAAGTATGAAAAATAGTGCTTGAGTCTTACAGCATATTATCAATTGAGTAAAACTTCAGTACTTTAAGATTTCAAGAATTTATCCCATACCTAGACTAAGATATGCTAATTTAATTTTTGTTGGGAATACTAATAATATTTTTTAAAGTTTCCCATATTCATAAAATCATAGGTCTATCTAAAAGTTACAAAAAGGAAAGATATGCACATCCTAAGAGTTATGAAATCATAAGTATAATTGGTAATTGTTCTAAGATTAAAAAAAATTGCAGGGTAAACCTTGCCAATTTATGGAAAAAGAAATTATTTAGACCATTTAATACTTAAGCCTATTGATCTCAGGAAAACTGGTAGAAATTGCAATGTAATATAGAAAGCACATAGTCTTCCTATTTCTAGCTCATTTCTAAGAAGCACATGGTATAGCTGACATTCATAACTGAGCATTATATAATAGTGATATTATTATGTATAATGCTGTCCTTGTTCTATTTTCTTCACTTGCAACAGTTCATGTAAGTCTTTTTCTGAGATCATCTTATTCATCATTTCTTATAGTACAATAGAATTTCATTCAGCCATTTCTCAACTGATAATTGAGGCATCCCTGCAATTTCCAGTTCTTGCCACCACAATGAAATCTGAAATAAACATTTTAGAATATATTTGTTCTTTTCTTTCCCCCAATCATCTTTGTAAATAAACCCAGTAGTAACATTGCTAAATCAAAGAGTATAAATGGTTTGATAACCCTTTCAATATAGTTCCAGACAGCTGTCCAAAATGATTAAATTAGTTCATAAAGCCATCAAAAGTGCATTAGTGTCTCCATGTTCCTACATTCCCTCCAACATCTGTTATTTTTTCCCGTCATACAGGCTAATCTGAGAGTTGTGTGGTGATATCTCAGAGTTTATTTAATCTGGATTTTTCTAATCAATAGTGATTTCAAGCATTTTTTTAATCTAACTATAACTTTGGTTGCTTCATCTGAAGACATCCTGTTCAGATAATTTGACCATTTATCAATTGGGGAATGATTTATTTGTATTCTTAAAAAATTGCCTAATTTTTCTGTATACTTCAGACATGAATCCTTTATCAGAGAAATATGCTGTGAATTTTTTTACAGTTGTGATTACCATGTATTTCCTTCTCTCCTAGTTTCTCCATTTATTGCACTCTCACTCTCTTTTCACCATGTCCATTCTCGAGTCTTTTGCTTTTGACTACCAAATCCGCTAATCAACCCTCGCTTCTATCAATATTACCTGATTCCTGCCCTTCTTAGCTCCTTCTACCATTTACTAAGGGGTAAGAGGGATTTCTATGCCCAACTGAGTATATGTGTTTTTTTTTCCTTTTGGAGCCAATTCTGATGAATTCTCCTTCACCTCCTCTATTGCAACTCTTTTATGTCAAATAATTTACCACATTCTCTCCCTTTCTGCTTTCCCCAGTGTATTTCTTTTTCTCACATCTTAATTTAATGTAATTTTTTAGATCATCTCTTCCCCATATGTGCAAGAATGTTTGTGGCAGCTCTTTTTGTAGTGGCTAGAAACTGGAAACTGAATGGATGCCCATCAGCTGCAGAATGAATGAATAAATTATGGTATATGAATGTAATGGAATATTATTGTTCTGTAAGAAATGACCAGCAGAATGATTTCAGAGAAGCCTGGAGAGACTTGCATGAGCTGATGCTGAGCAAAATGAGCAGAACCAAGAGTTCATTATACATGGCAACAACAAGACTATATGATGATCAATTCTGATGGACATGGCTCTCTTCAACAATGAAATGTTTCAAACCAGTTCCAATTGTTCAGTGAGGAAAGCCATATACACCCAGAGAGAGGGATAAGAAATGTGGACCACAACATAATATTTTCATGCTCTCTATTGATGTTTGCTTGCATTGGGTTTCCTTTCTCAGATTATTTTTTTCTTTTGGATAAGATTTTTCTTGCACAGCAAGATAAGTGTGGAAATATGTATACATATATTCAACTTGTCAAGTATTTTAACATAATTAACATGTAGTGGATTCCTGCCATCTAAGGGAGGGGAGAGGACTAGGGGGGGAAATTTGTAATGGAAAGCTTTGTAAGGGTCAATGTTGAAGAACTACCCATACATATGTTTTGCAAATAAAAAGCTTTAATAAAAAAATAGATATCATCTTATCTTATTCAATACACACATGTGCCCTGTGTCCATCTGTATTTTTATAAACTGCCTTAAAAATGACAAAGTTCTTAGGAGTTACAAGGATCATTTTTTCTTGTAGGAATGTAAACAGGTTAACCTTATTAAATTCCTTATGAGTTTTTCCTACTTATCCTTCTATGGTTCTTCTGAGTCTTGTATTTGAAAGTCATTTTTAAATGCTGACCCTCTATTTTCATTAAGAATTCTTGAAAGTCATTTATTTTATTGAATATCCATTTTCCCCCATAGGATTATACTCAATTTTACTGATTACAGGATTCTTGATTATAATTGTAGAACCTTTTCCCTTTAGAAGATTATATATCAAGTCCCTTGATCCTTTAAGGTAGAAGCTTCCAAATATTATGTTAAACTGGCTGTGGCTCTTTCTTTCTGGCTACTTGTAATATTTACTTCTTAACTGGAAGTTTAGAATTTTGCTTTGATATTCCTTAGAGGTTTTATTTTGGGATCTCTTTCAGGAGGTAATCAATGAATTCTTTCAATTTCTATTTTACTTTCAGGTTGTTGAATATCAGAACAATTTTTCTTGATAATTTTTGAAGGATGCTGTCTAGATGCTATTTCTGATCATGGCTACAAAATATTCCAATGATATCTTAAATTATCTTTCCTCAGTCTACTTTCCAGGTCAACTGATTTTCCAATAAGATATCTCAGATTTTCTTCTATTTTTTTCTCTTTTAATTTTGATTGATTGTTTCTTAATGTCTCATAGAATCATTACATTCCACTTGCCCAATTCTAATTTTTAAGAAATTATTTCCTTCAATGAGTTTTTTTTAATTCCCTTTTCCATTTGGTCAATTCTATATTTTAAGATCTTTTTTTTCAGTGAACTTTTGTTCTAACTCTCTTTTAAGATCCTTTTAGAATAATTCCAAGACAGCCTTGTGAGATGGGGATCAAATCATATCACCCTTTGGGGCTTCATCTGGAGATGATCTGCTTTTAGTGTCCTCACGATTTGAGATCTGTTCTTTTCTTTCTCCACAAAAACTACCTAAGGTCAGAGTTTTTTTTTTGTTTGTTTGTTTTTTTTGTTTTGTTTTTTGTTTTTTTTTTTTGCTTTTTTGCTCCTTTTTTAAAATGGTTGAAGTCTGCTTTTAGGGCAAAAGGGAAATTGTCCAAGCTTCCTCTATAGGCTACAGTGACTGTGCTGGGTCAGTGATCACTAACTTCCAGTGCTAGGTGGACATGGCCAGGTCCCACACTTTTCTGGCATTCAGGGGCTATTTGCCTTTTGTATTTGTGTTGGGTGTATTACAGTTATTCTGCTGATCTACTGGCTTGCAACCAGAACAGAGTAGCTAACACAATTGTAGATTCCTCTAGTTATATTCTTAGTATAGCATCTCATCTTTGAACTATTTTATATTTTTATTTGTAACTGAGATGAAGTCTCAAAATTCTGTCTATTATTATAAGTTTCCTGGAGTTAGCATAAGGGATTGGATTCTTAGAATATATCACAATAAGAACAGTAACTAAAAAACTTTCTTCCCTTAAACCTGGACCATATTTTATCACAAATATACACATAAATCATGCAAAAAAAATAAAAGAAGAACAAATTTAGAGTACAATAGAAATAAGGTATAGAGGTAAGGAACATGCTAACCAAGGTAACATTTCTGCTGCCTTAAGTCTTCAGTTGTTTTTGTTTTTGTTTTTTTTTAGGCCAATTTCCAAGTGGCAGGTATAGCTTTCTTGAGTCTATATCTGACTTACCCCTTTGCTGATAGAGATTACCCTCTTTGAAATTTCTGTTGGTCTTTTGTGACCATATTTTTAGTAAATGGGTCTTTATGTAGAGTGTGCTTTCATTGATTGTATCTTGAGCTCTCTCTAACCAACTCTCCATCTGATGGATGGGGGTGTTTTCTTCTGGGAAAAAAGAACACTATTACTGAACTAAAGATAATAAATTAGTATGAGAGGGAGGAGAAAAAAGATTTCTGCCTGCCAGAGATAAGCAATTTGATTCCTTCATGACTTCTAGTTCCTTCCTCTAGTAGTAGGAACTGACTGGATTACATCCTTTAAGGATCAATAGGAGGTATGTGCACTCACTTTATCCAATGGCATTGGTTCCTTTTGACTCAATTTTTAAAAATATTTCATCAACTTGGAGCTATGCTCAAAAAGTTATCAAACTGTGCATACCCTTTGACCCAGCAGCATTTCTATTGGGCTTATATCCCAAAGAAATCATAAAGAAAGGAAAAGGCCCCACATGTGCAAGAATGTTTGTGGCAGCCCTTTTTGTAGTGGCTAGAAACTGGAAATTGAATAGATGCCCATCAATTGGAGAGTGGCTGAATAAATTATGGTATATGAATATTATGGAATATTATTGTTCTGTAAGAAATGACCAGCAAGATGATTTCAGAGAGGCCTGGAGAGACTTACATGAACTGATGCTAAGTGAAATGAGCAGAACCAGGAGATCATTATACACGGCAACAACAGTACTATATGACAATTAATTCTGATGGACATGGCTCTCTTCAACAATGATATGTTTCAAACCACCTCCAATTGTTCACTGAAGAAAGCCATATACACCCAGAGAGAGGGATGCGAAATGTGGACCACAACATAACATTCTCATACTCCTTGATTGATGTTTGCTTACATTGTGTTTCCTTTATCTGATATATCGTTTGTGTAGATAAGATTTTTCTTGCACAACAATGATAAGTTTGGAAATATGTATACATATATTCGATTTGCCAATATTTTAACATAATTAACATGTAGTGGATATCCTGCCATCTAGGGAAGGGGTGGGGAAGTTGGGGGGAAAAAATTTGTAACGGAAAGCTATGTAAGGGTTATTGTTGAAGAATTACCCACACATATGTTATGCAAATAAAAAAAATATTTCATTAGATTACAAGCTCCTGGAGGACAGATATGATCTTTTGTCTCTGCACAAAATGTAAACATATAATAGGCACTTAATAAGTGTTTATTGGTTATCAATTGGTCAAATTTTCTGAAGGAATAACAATATTTTATCCACAGATTAATGTAGGAACACTTTTCCTTCTGTGATTACATTCTATGGTTACATCAATTTGGCTAGAGGGTAAAGGGAAAAGAAATTTTAGACAGATAATGAAGAAGTGATTTTTTTTTCTGGTGATATTGTCCAGAGATTACCTATTTTCAGCTGAATAAACCTGAGAGTAGACTGATTTAATTAGAAGTTATTGAATATTAATTCTGAGGACTACCACCATACAATGGAATGACCTGGTTCATTAATTCTCTCACAGGCCCCCAAGTATCTAATAGATACTCCAAAAATATTGATCTTCTCCAATTCCACATATTCAGTGCAACTGAAAGAATATTCTTCAGGAAAGAATGCTATTCTAGAAATGCAAAGCTCATTTTCCCTTGTGAAAAGAGATCAATTAATCATTCAGAACTGCAGAAAAGAAGCAAGAAAATGGTTGGAAAAGGTCATAAAAAGGATTATATTTGCCTATTTGAATCAAAACACCTGGAGAGTTTACAGGCAGGCTTTGTTCCCAGAGTCACTGAAATGAAAATACCAAAAAAAAAAAGGGATTTCTAAAACTCTTACATTTTAAGCAATCTTAATCCCATAAGGAACTTTTTCCATAAAGAGTACATTATGTTTCTTAATGTACTTTATATTTCTACTTTAACTTTTGTGATTTTGTTTTTGTTTCTTTAGAGTAAAAAATATCTATGAAATTGATAGTCAAATATTAGGGGGAAATGGGTATCTTTTGAATAAGATGAGGATGAACTCATTCTTAGATATTGCTTATATGCAACTTTATTTCTTTTTAATATTTCTGTACTTTAAAAAGGAAACAAGACTGACAGAAAAGGCAACATGTGACACAAAAGGAAACAAGCCCTTCACAGAGGGCTTCAATATTAAAAAAAAAATCAATTCTTTCTGTGTAGGTATTGTGTTCACTAAAACAGATAAACTGATAATAAACTTCTACTAATGGAATATAATTTCATGACCCTCTATTGCCAAAAATCCCACCCCTTTGGCTTGTCATCTCCAAATTTATCTCATCTTGGCCTTGGTTGTTGTTTTAAATGAATTATTCCAGATTATTGGCATAGGCAATAGCTTTTGTTGCACTGGCCTTAAACCAGGGTTGTTGCCATGTTCCAGTGAACAGAGTCCTGGAGAACTGAGTCTCACATCTGAATCAATGAGGATCAGAGTAGGATTCCTATCACTGCTATGAAATTGTTATACCACCTTAGGCAAGGCACTGCAAGGTGCTTCACTAAGCTTCAGTTTTCTCATGTACAAAATGAATGGCAGTATTGCATGTCTAAGATTCCTTCTAGCTCCCACCAAACTTTGATGCTCTAAAGACTATCCTTCCCCCAAACATCGAGTTATGGTCAAAATTCTCTTTAAGCTAAAAATTATCAACATCTTGCTTTGATTTACTGAGTTCTTTAATTCTAATGGACCATAGGATTCTTTCCTCTCCTTCTTGCTCTATTTGCCCTTATCAGATATTTACTTAAAATTGATTTGCTCTTTTACACTATGAGTAGATATAAATAAATTGATAAAATAAAAATAATAAAAATCACAACCATGTCAATAGTGATCAGTTTGTCCTTATGTAAAAAAAAAGTAGCAACTAGTTCCTATTATTCTTGGTACTAAAATCTTCCCCTTCTTTCTCCCCAACCACCATCCCTGTCTGCTTTGACCCTACAGAGAGAGTCTATGGATCAATAGCTCTTTCTCTTTCTTAGTTCTATAGAGGCTGGTGCTCAACTGCTTTTTTTGGTGAAGTAAATTATCTAGTTAATTACTTGAGTATTCAATTTAAAAAAAAATCATTTGAATGAAGTTCAAGTGATGTCCAGGCAGCACTTGTTACCTGGGATTTGATAATCTTGATTCTTTAGATATCAGTAATATGTAAGACTCATTACAATAGACTTCAGAATCTTGCAATAAGATCCAGCTCTAATTGCAGCTACAGGAAGTCTTTCCCAGTTCCTCCCCATTCTGAGATTACCTCTCATTTGCTAGAAAGATATAGACATATGTAAGAATTATTTTCCCATCATCTACCCCTCAACAAAAAGTGAACTTCTTGAGTGCAGGAACCATATTTTAGCTTCTCTTTATATTCCTAATGCTTAGCACAGTATCTAATAAACAGTAAGCATTTATGTAACTTCCTAAAAATTGTACATAGAGTTTTCATGAATTGGAATTACAGACTAGTTATGAATTTCTTGCCATGAGGAAGAAAGAAAAGAAGATCTTTTAAAAAGGAAACAGCCTTTGAAAGTTGGTGATCTGGTAAATGTGATCTATGGAAACCAGGAGATAAAAGGAAGCCCATTCCTGTCTTTGTTAGGGACTGGGGAGAGAAACAGAGGTGTTGGTGTGGCCTACAACTTCCTCTAGAATTTCAGAGAAAATAATATGTTGACTTTCATGACAATTGGTTTCTCCCCCTATGGGGTTCATATCTAGGATACATTAAAAAGCCCCCCAAAACTTAGCAAATCTTATTACAAATTCCAACTTCAGATTATTCCTCCTGGGAGAAATAATGTCAGAAGAAACATGAAAGATACACAGGAAACAAATGGATTGGAGAAAGAGGAGTGTATATTTTCTTTCTTTTTTTTATCTTAATTTTTAGGGTTTTTTGTTTTGTTTTGGGTTTTTTGAGTGTATATTTTCATAGCCACTTCAAAGGAAACATATAAATGTTAGAAAAGGAAGGAAACTATAAATGAACACATGACTAAGAAGATGATTCCAAAGAATAATATTTTGCTTCTTGCCCATATTTAAGGATAAAGGAATAAATGAATCTTGTTTAAAGCTAAAGCATATTAAATATCAGGAAGTATTTTTTCCTAGGAGACTTGCTAAACTGAAATAGAGGGTGTTAAGCTGAAAATGAAGGAGAAAAGAAATTATCCAAATGGCATTATTGAGCCCAATAGATAAACAAATATGCCTCAGAAAGAATGGGGCTAAGATGGCTGTCTGATTGAATGTCAGACAGTTCAATTCCCATGTATTTACTTCAGCAAAAAATAAAAAATCACACAATATTGAACAACGATCAAATAAATTGAAGAAGTCTACTGGCAATAGGAAATAACCAGTAAAAAACAATAATAGTAAAAGCAAACAAAATTGTAACCTACTATCACAACTAAAGATTAGCCAGAGAAATATGTAGCTTATAAGACTTTATGTCTAGAAGTTATAGTGATAATGATGATAATGATAATAATATCTACACAGTGCTCTTTGTGTGCCTAACACTTTATAATTATTATTTCATTTGATCCTCACAGCAATCCTAGGAGGTAGGTGCTATAACTGAGTTCAAGTAACTTGCCCAAGTTTACATGAGCATAAATATCTAAGACTGGATTTGAACTTTAGTCTTCCTTACTACAGGTCCTGTATTCTATTCCCATTACCTAACTGCAAGAGTAGAGGGCTCCTTTGAGAACTCTCCAAGTGGTCAGACACTAAGAAAATAGACCTTGTAAGAGACTAGGAATTTCAATAATTAGTGAAGCCATACTACCACTTAGAAAAGGAACATTGTGGGGCAGCTAGGTGGTGTAGTGGCTAGAGCACCAGCCAGGTGGTGTAGCAGATAAAGCACCAGCCCTGAAGTCAGGAGGACCTGAGTTCAAATCTGGTCTCAGACACTTAATGGTATTTTCTATAAGGATGACTACATGAAGATTAGAAAGTAAAAACAAAATAGAATCTCTGGACAGAATTGGTATCAAAAATGGATCATGGAAATAAAATTTAAAGGATCCCTGGGATCCCTGAAAAAAATCTATTTTAAAGAAAAAAATTGGAAATTTTTATTTTAAAAAATCATAAATTAAAATTGAAGATATTTCAGAGAATCTTAGGAAAAAATGAACCGTTCCAGAGTTAAGCATGAAGAACCAAGAGAAGAATTCATTCAAGAAAATAGTTTAAAACAACAATTTCCATAAAGACTTTTGTAAATCTTTTCAAACTAGAAAGCAAAATGTATATAAAAATAATCCTTCAAAAAAAAGGACATTCAATGAACACACAATTTTTCAGGACCTTCTTTTAGCTAAATCTGAACTCAATAGAAAATTTAACATTTAAGAACTAATATCAAAGATCAATTTCAAGAAATTATTTTAGCATGACAAATTGTTTATGTTTTTTACATGGAAATCTGTACCATATGTTTAAGATTGATATTAGCAATTAGTTAGCTCAAAGAAGGATTGGGGCAGAGTTGAATATGATCTGACTCAAAAAACAAAAGCCACCTAGGAAAAGGTAAAAATAGTAATTATAATACAAATAATATTATTACAAATTAGTAATACAAATGAGGTGCTGAGAAAGACTAGACACAGAGACATTAAAGGAGGAGAAGGACTTGGTTCTGAAAACCTTTTCACATTGGGAATGGATTAAATAGGCAACAGTACATAAATATCATGAAGGTATAGCACCCTCCAAAATCTGTAAAGAAATCAGGAGGGGAGGGACAGGCAGAGGGGGAAGCAAAGAAAGAAGAAGACAAGAAAGGGATCCATAGGTGGAGGGTGGTTACGTAAAAGCAAGGCAAGTTGAGGAGCACAACAGAAGAATTAGCAGGGATAGGAAAGAATACATATACACAAACACTACAACAAGCATCAGGATAGAATTTACTGAGGGGGAAAAAGTAGACTAGTAATAATTGATCTTAGACAAAGTCAACCTTAAAGATTCAATCAAGAGAGAAATCTACATTATGTCAGCCAAAGTAATGCATCTTTACATATAGATAAATGTGCATGTATGTCTGAGTATATGTAGATATATAAGCATGTTACTCCTTATATTTGTGTATATGGATAGGTGTATAAGTTTGTGGGTCTATAGGTGAGTAGGAATGTGTAAGTGTATATGTGTGTGTATGTAATATACATGTATGTATATATAAATATATCTATGCTTAACTATAGCCTGTTTGGGGGAAGTAGAGGGAATGAAGGGGGGAAAAAGAATAAAGTACAAAAAGTACACAGCAGAGAGCAAAAGAGCAACCTACAAGGATGCAAAGAAAAGATGGACACTCATGAATATAATTTCAATTATGAAATAATTGAATAATTTCAATTTCAGTATCATAATTCCTTCTGAGAATTTATTGTTATATATTTTGAATCCTCCCTGATATTCTGCTGGGCACATGACAATGTTCTGCTCTGTTTTGTTTTGTTTTCCATTTATAATTTTTTTATAAACCGAAAACAAAATTTAAATAATAGGTTAAGAGGAAAGAAATTAATAATCTTTCAGCATCTCCTGAAGAAATCTCAAAAGTCAAAGTTTAAGGAGCATCATTCACCTGAAGTTTCCATATAATAGAAAGATATTGGTAAATGCTTTAAGTAGTTATACTAGTAGTTATCTTTAGGTAAATTAGTTTTGTTCTTAGGTTAAGGGGAAAGATGATGGATGATAAAAGGGAGAAGGGAACAGAATTTGCTTGGCAAAGTGAGTTACAGATGAGCCTAACTTGTGTAAATTAAACAAAGAAAGGTTGCACGCACACACACACGCACACACATGCATGCATGCACACAATCTTATAAACACATGAATGTATAAGAATGAGATATGAAAATACATTAAACTCAAAGGGGAAAAAGACAGGATTAGGGTGAATGAAGAATGGGATCAAGAGGGAGGATAATACCAGGAAGGTAATTGTCATAGGCAATCCTCAAAGAGGTGGGGAAAAGAAAGAAAAAAACTAGAAATTAAGGAATTCTTGTCAACTATGGAATGGCTAAAGAAACTGTGGTATGTAATAATAGAAAATAATATATTAAGAAATTATGAAAGAGACAATTTCAGAGAATCCTAAGAAATATGAACTGATGCTAAGTGGAGTGAGAAGAACCAAAAAAGAAGACAAAACAATTCATACAAAACAATAACAGAGTTTGAATAACAATTTTGAAATACTTAAGAAATAGAAATATGATTAAAGCAATAATTATATTTTAAAGAATATCTTATGAAGCATATTACCTATCCTCTGACAGAAAGGTGGTAAACACTCAAGGTCCAGAAAGAAACACACATTTTTGAACATAGACATTATCACTAAAGCCACATCACATTCAAAGGGATGGTCAGTTTAGAAGAATGGAGCAGATTACCAAGAATTCCCTAAAATAGACTGCTAAAGGAGACTGGGCAATTATATGTACAAGAAATTACTAATGACTTGGTCTCTTTGAGACATGTTTATGCCTTCTTCACTCAGAATTATTTCAAGATTTATTTTTTATCATGTAAAACATTTCCATGTCAGTAACTTTAGTCTGTATTCAAACAGTATCAATTCTTTCTCTTGAGGCAGAGTATGCTTCATCATTAATCATTTGGTATATTTTTAGATCTCTGTATTACTGAAAATACCTAGATCATTCATAGTTCTTCATCAAGCAATATTGCTGTTACTATGTATAATATTCTCCTAGTTCTGGTCACTTCACTTTGTATTCGTTCATGTAAGTGTTTCCAGGTCTTTTCAGAAATCATTTTATATGCTGTTTCTTACACAACAATAATATTTCATAATTATCATATAGAAGTTTGTTTAGCCATTCCCCAAATGTTCTTAACCACGACAAAAGGAACGCCTAAAAAAAATTCCTATGAATATCCCTTTTCTTTTTATGTCTTTGGGATACAAACCTTCAAGTATAGTTCTAAATTGTTCTCCAGAATGATTGAATCAATTCACAATGTTAGCCACTCTGCATAAGCTCAATAGTATTCATATACCACAACTTGTTTAGCCATTCCCAATGCATAGGCTCAATTTCTAATTCTTTGACAAGGCAAAAAGAGCTGCTATAAATAACTTTGTACATGTGAGTCCTTTTCCATTTCTTTATCTCTTTGAGATACAGATCTAATAGTGGTATTCATGGATTAAGGGGTAAAGCACAGTTTTATAGTCCTTTGAGCATAGTTCTAAATGGATCTCCAGAATGGCTGGATCAGTTCACAACTCCATCAATAATGTATTTAGTGTTCCAATTTTCTCACATTCTATTCAACATTTACCATTTTCTTTTCCTCTCACCTTAGCTAATTTGGTGAGTATGTGGTGATAGTTTAGAATTCTTTTAATTTAGATTTCTCTAATCAATAGTGATTTAGAGTATTTTTTCATATGACTATAGATAACTTTGATTTCTTTGTCTGAAAATTATCTGTTCATATCTTTTGATTATTCATCAAATGGGGAATGAAACTTGTATTTTTATAAATTAGACTCATTTCCCTATGTTTTAGAAATAAAATATTTATCAGAGGTATTTGTTGAAAGTTTTTTCATTTTTATCCTTTCCATTAAAAATTGGTTTCATTGGTTTTGTTTGCACTAAAAATTTTTTAATTTTATGTAAATAAGGTTAACTATTTTACATTTTGTAATGTTCCCTACCCCTCATATGGTCATAAATTCTTGTTTAAAACATAGATCTGACAGATAAATTATTATATGCTATCCTAAATTGCCTATGGTATCATCCTTTATGTCTAAATCATGTACTACTCATTTTGATCTTATCTTGGAACACAGAGTAAGATATTGATCTAGTTTCTGTCATCTGTTTTCCAGTTTTCCTGGTAATTTTTGTCAAATGATCAATTTTTATTAAAAAGTTTGGATTTGGGAGCTTATACCAAATTACAAGGGTCATTTATAATTAAACTTGTACTTAATCTATGCCAGTATTTTAACAGTCTATTTCTTAGCTAGTACCATATTATTCTGACCATTTTATAATAATGTGTGAGATCTGGTATGGCTATACAACCTTTCTTTATACATTTTCCATGGATTCCCTTGATATCATTGACCTTTTATTCTTCAAGATAAAATCTGTTATTATTTTTCTAGCACTATAAAATAAATTTTCCACTTAAAAATATTTTATTTTTTTGCAATTATATATAAAGCTAATTTTCAACATTTACTTTTATAAGATTTTGATTTCCATTTTTTTTCTCCCTCCAGCTCTACATCTCCCCCACAAGACAGCAAGCAATCTCATATAGTTTATACATATACAATCATGTTAAATATATTTTCATCTTAGTCATGTTGTGGAAGAAGAATAAAAACAAAAGAAAAAAACACAGGAAAGAAAAATAAAACAAAAAAGTGAAAATAATATGATTCAATCTGCATTCAGTCTCCATAGTTCTTTTTCTGGATGTGGATGACATTTTACATCAGAAGTCTTTGGGAATTGTCTGAGATCACTATATTTTTGAGAAGAAGGAAACCTATCAAAGTTGATCCTTATGCATGCTACTGTTACTATGCATAATGAAATATGACTTCAGGGAAACATTATTTTCACTTTTTGTTGTTTTTTTTCTCTCATTTTTTTCCTTTTGCTCTGAGTTTTCTGTCACAACATGACTGTTGCAGAAATATGATTAATATGATTATGCTTATATAACTATATCACATTGCTTGCTGTCTTGGGGAGGAGGGAGAGAAGGGAAAGAAAAAAATTGGAATTCTGGATAATATAAAAGTGAATGTGACAGTGAAAAGAAATTTTTAAATGTTTTTAAAATTAATTAATTGAAGAGTTTCTGGATCTCTTTTTCCAGTTGGTTGACTTTCTTTTCATGATCTTTTTTTTTTTTTTGATTGCTCTTGTTCTTTTATTTTTCCTCATTCTCTCTCATTTGATACAAGATTTTTGAGTAAATTCTTCTTGGACAGGTGATCATTTGACATTACTCTGTTGGGTAGGAGATGCTTTTTTTGCTTCAGTATCCTCTTTTGAAAATGAACCCCAATTTTCTCAATTCCCATATTTAACCTTCTATTGTTGGGTTCTTTCTCCTTTGCCTACTCCTTTTTTAAATAGCAGTTATTGTAATTATCTCTGGTCCTAGAATGTAAGGGATGGTGCCTCTAGCTTCAGATCCTCCTTCAGTCCTTCCCTCCAGAACTGAAAATAAGATCTTCACCCTCCTATAAGTGCCCACCACCAGCAGCATCTTTACCTCTCTGCTTCTGTATTCATCAGGCATGTGCTGCTGGTTCTTTCTTACTAATGGCCAAATCTGGGCCACACTACTGAGCCTTTCATCCCCCTGCGGCTCCTTCAGTCTTCCCTTGCTCAGATGTTAAACTCATCACACTGCCCACAAGGTGAAAATGACTTGACTGTGGTGGAAGCTATTTCCCAACCAAGCTAGTCCTAAGGCTTACCGCTTCTGGTTTCATGGGAACTAACCTGGAAGTGTTTCTGCTTTATAGGACTCATCCCTAAATGTTGGTATTTTTCTTCAAGTCTTCTCTGGTTGTCAAGGGAGAACTACCGTATTTTCCCAACTTTTACTTATTTTTACTGCTCTATATTTTCCCTGAGGCACTATTTTGTATTGGGGGAAATCTAGAGAGCTTGGAATTCTCTGACCTACTTACTATGCCATTTTCACAGAACTCTCTCCAAATAATTCTTCAATTATCTCTCCTGGATCTATTTTCCAGGTCAGTTGTTTCTTTGTTTTTTCCCAGTGAGAAATTACACATTTTCTTTTTTTTCAACTTTTTAAATTTAGCTTTATCATATCTTGATTTTCAAGGTCATTAACTTTCAGTGGCTCAATTTTAATTTTTAAAGAATTATTATCTTCAGTGTACTCTGTTTTGTACTTTCTTTTTCATTTGTTCAATTCCATTTTCCCTACTGTTGACACTTTTGAAAATATGATTCTTTTGCAATGCTCTAAATTGTTACTGATATTTTTCTATTTCTCTAATTTGCTTTTTAAAATAATTTTAAAACTTCTCCAGGCTTTTTTTTTTTTGGTCCTGAATTCAAATTACATTTTTCTTCCTCTTAATAGGTATCCATTTCAACTCTTTTATCTTCTAATGTTGTGCCTTGATCCTCCCTGTCAACACAGTAACTTTTTTATAATCAAAGGGGTTTTTTTTGTTTATTTGATTTTTACTCATTTTTTCTTGTATTTCGTGTCTTTATGTTTTTATGTGATAGCTGGACTCTAGTCTTGCCTTGTTCCAAGCTTTTTGTGATGAGATTCATGCTTCTACTTCTGGCTTTCACTGGCCAGCATCTAGATGCTTTATTTATTTACTTGTCCTAGAGGGTATACTTTGCTTATGGCTTGTATTATGGACTATGTATCCCTGTTGACTATCTCAAGATGTCTCAAGGCCTTTCCCAGGGGCTGAATCTCACTGATGGTTGCTATAGAAACAGTCTTCTTGCTTCTAGGGAGGGAAGAGCCTTATTGAGCAACACAGACTGCTTACTTGTTTAGGGGACTGCTGGTTTGCAGGAGGGTTAGGACTTCACTGCTAGATTGCTCCAGGCTCTCAGCCCTGATGTAAGCCCCCTGCAGTGGGGCTGACTGCTGCTGCTGCTGCTCCTCTTAGACTTTGCTCCCCTCCCATCAGAATGAGGCAGATCTTTCATCTTGTGCTGGTAAGATACTTCCCTGATTCTAGATCAATTCTGGGTTGGTTTTAAAGTTGTTTGAAGGGGAATCTGGGAGAGCTTCAGAATGTTCCTTCCTCACTCAGCCATCTTTTACACCAGAAGTCTATTAATTTATATTATAAATCAAATTATATCTTAGATTGTTGCTCTGCCTTTACTTACACTGCTCTGTTTTGCCCAGGAATTAATGTTTGCTATAAAATATAGATTCGTGCCAAGGTGGGTTCTTGCCAACATAAATGAGGTCATAAATTCTGATACATATGTGTATATGTATGTGTGTGTGTATGTGTACTGCTAGTTATACAGTACAAATAGCCTTATGACATAGCAATATTGGTCATTCCTATCAAGATAAATGGATAACAGAGTCATTGTAGTTATTCCCTCTAAGGCCATCTAGTCTTGATTTTTCTTGGGAAACTCCCTGGAGTTTTCATGTGACATAAGCAATAATTTGTCTAACTCCTCTGACTGCTGAAATGGAATTGCCTGTCGTTTCTACATTCACTAATGAAGTATAGACATGTAAAAAGGGGTAAACCTTTGAAGTATAAAATGTTATATTATCTTAGGATGAGGATTTATGTATGTTGAGTATGCTGTGGATAGCAAACTATGTTTATTTCTTTTATGTTCCTTTACTTTTATGCTGCAGTGATTTGGTGAATGAGGTTTACCAAGAACAGTATTTGCAACATGAAATTACTGTCATATTGAAGGCCTGATTGTACCTTTGACTGTTTTTAGTGATACTTCACAATTTTTTTTCATAAAAGTATTTGTCAAATATACTCTGACCCCACATGCTTACTGATGTCTAGGTTCTATTATGCTGTTGCTGCTGCTGTTTTCTTGCTCTCATTGTAATTGTTGATGTTATTGTTCATAATACAACATGGCTTTGAAAGTGATAATTTACCAAGAGAATAACTATAAGAAATGTACCGGGGAAGCAATGGATAGACCACTGGGTTTTGGAATTAGGAGGCTTGGTTTCATGCGTTCAAATATGGTCTTACACACATACTAGCTGTTTAGTTTGGGGTAAGTAACTTAATCCTGTTTGCTTCCAAGAAATTTAGGAAATATGAATTGTTATGGGGTGAGAATAATAAATGGAACAATTCATACCAAAAAACTCCAACATAATTTGAAACAATAATTTTTAAAGACTTAATAAATCTAAATCTTTTCAAACTAGAAGGCAAAATGGATATAAAAATAATTCTTCAATCATGTCCTGAAAGTCAAAATCCATAGAATATCATAGACAAGATCTGAAGTTTCCACATAATACACAAATATTTGATAAATGTTTTAACTATTTATACAAGTAGTTATCTAGATATAAATTAATTTTTTTCTTTGTTTGAGGGAAAAGATGATGGGGGTAAAGGAAAAGGAAATAAAACTTGCCATTTTGCATAATTGTAAAGGAATATTGAAAAATAGAGAAAGGAAAAGGGAAGGAGTGAGCAACAGAGGAACTTCATTCTTATCTGAAACAAAGGATGGTTGAACATACCAATATACAAACTTACATGTAAATGTGTAAGAAAGAAGTATTGAAATACATTAAACTCAAGAGGGAATAATAGGGATGGTGTAAAATCATCCATAAAGTGAGCTGGACAAGAAAATGGCAAATCACTCTAGGATTTTTGCCAAGAAAACTCCAAAAGGGGTCATAAAGAGTTGGCTACAAATGAAATAACTTGGCAACAACAATAAAATTGAAAACATACTACATACAAAAAACATTTCAGTAAAAAGTTAACCTGTATTTCTGGGCAACCTTATCACTAGATTCTTTCAACCGTTAATATTCCTTTACATCATCAAATATATCATTCCTTTGTCACAAAGGATTTGGGGGAGGTATTTGATCATTGAGTCAGTTATTTCTGTATCATTTCTGTGAAGTTAAACTTGTATTGATATAATAGATTGCAATTAAGATTTGATGCTAATAAGAGGATCATAAGAAGTTAAACATCGGAGTGGTATCATTTGTTTAGTTTTGAAGGCTGTATCCATAAATTCTCTTTAGTTACTTAAACTTTGCCTATATTTGTCTCCCTTCTCTAAGATTACCCAGTTTGTATCAGTGTATTTCTCTAGATAAATCCATCTACCCTGCCCATCCTATACTTCCTACACCAAACTTCAAGTAGAGAACATTAATAAGGGTCACCCTATCTGTGCAATATAGACATTTTGACGTCTGCATCCAAATAAAAATATTGTTGCAAGACCAGGGTTCAAATATAAATTTGAATAGGGCCCCAAAGTGATGCTTTTTAAAATTTATAAAATCTTTTGCATGAGTTTTAAATATTTTGTTTTCCTATGTATCTTTTTTTATAATTTCTTTCTATGACTTTTAAGCACCTCATATATATTCACATGAGAGGCTTTCCACAGCATTGTTGAATTGGAGGTGTGTTGAAAATCAAAAAGTTAGTTTATGAATTGTGATGGATGTGATGTCCACGCATGGTGCAGTTCAGCTAGATGAAAAATAATAAACTTACCTCCTTGAATTACTTAACTGCTTTTTCCTGGGAATCCTGACATTTAAGTGGTTGTGAAGATGTCTTTCTTTTCCATTCTTTCTTTCTTTTTCTTCCTTCCTTCCTTCCTTTCTTTTTTCCTGCAATATTACTAATAATGTCTAAAGAAGGGGACAATACATGTTCACCTTGATCAAATAATGCAGTCCATGGTATGCCATTTAACATTGTTTCTGTCTGCATTGATTTCTTCATTATTTATCCTCTTGCTAAGGTAAGAACTCTTGCGATTAGGCAAAAAGCCCCACTTGATTTCCTTTAGTCTTAAAGTAGCTTATTATTTCACTGTTCAGTATGAGTTCATTGCCTTCAGAAAACAGTGCTCAATAAATTTAAAAGACTGGAAAAGTAAAGACTCTGAGTATTCTCATTTTAACTTTGCTTCTTCCACTCCTGTACATTCATTTCTCTTTATTCAACTCCTTTTTTTTTTCCTTTCACAAGACCTCTACAATTTCTCTGTGTCCAGGCAATGAGAAGAAAGAATAAATCTTCACCATCAGAGTAAATGCCAAGACCCAGTCACCTCCAAAAGGTAAAAATTTACAGTTTCCACTTTGCCACATTTCTTCCTAAGTGGTATAATCAATCTTAGGTAACAGTGACTCCTATTCCCTTCAAAGTGGTATGGGTTCCAAGCTGCTAAGGAAGCAATTCACATGGCTGAGAGGTTGGACGCATGTTTCAAGAAATTGAAAATTGAGGTTTCATGTTTGTGCTCACTTCATCTTCTGCAATAACACAGCAAGTTATTGCAGTCTCTCTAATAGCATGAGGCTTGGGCTCTTAGCAACTTTAGCACTTTTAAGCTGAAAGACTTGGTTTCCAAGCAATCAGTATCCAAAGGGATACTAGGGGCTTGTCTTTTGGCATTTTCTTTAAATAGACATTTAATGGTTCTTCATGGATATGGCATTTTGGGATTAATCTCTTTTTTTTTCACCTTTCTTCCAAATAGGGTCATGAAAAATTGATAATGCATTTTTCAAGGTATAGGCAACATAATTTTCATTTAGAGAAGGAAATTCAACAAAGTGGACTATAATCATTAATGTATGAATCAATCATTTGTGCAAGATTAATATTTCTGAATTCTTGGCAATATCCCCCTAGACATGATTAATTGTTCTAATTTGTTTTTATCTGTTCATACTCAATTTTCTACATTAAAAAAGGGAAGGTATTTAACTCTCTCTCTCTTGCTATCCTGCCACTTTGATCTACCATACAAATATACACATTTGCCTCCTTTCAAACACTTAGTACACAATCATTTAGTTAGCATTTATTATGAGCCTTGCAATGTGTTGAGTACTGTGGATACAAAGCAAGGCAAAACTCTTCCTTACACTTAAGAAGTTCACATTCAAATATTAGAGACATATAAATAAATGGGTGCCTATATGATACTTACAGAGCAGTTGGAAAATATGTATTTCAAAGCAAGAAGGATTTGGCAGATGAGGGATGGAATGGGGAAGAACAGGAAGGACTTGAAAGAAGCCAAGAAATCTAAACATAATCATAAGGACAGAGAGCATTCTGGAATGAGATAAAGCTAATGCAAAGACAGGAATATGGATGATGAAGATGGAGTGTCATGTATGATAAATGACATGAATGACAATGTAGCTAGAATATAGAGTATGGTATTGTTTTTGAGTCATTTTTCAATTGTGTCCAACTCTTCATAATCACATTTGGGGTTATCTTAGCAAAGATATTAGAGTGGTTTGTGATTTCCTTCTCCAGCTCATTTAGCAGATGAGAAAATTGAGGTAAACAGGGTTAGGTGACTTTCATAATGTCACATAGCTAATAAGAACCTGAGGCTTAATTTGATCTCATGAAAAGAAGTCTTTAAATGTGAAAGGAAGTAATAGGTAGCTATCATGGTGTATCAAAGGGAGATAGGAAAGAGAGATTATTCTCTGCATTCATTCACAAAGTCCTATTGTCTTTCTTCTATCTTTTAAATTTCCTTTATGCTTCCAGTAATACAAGGACCAATGAAGTGAACAAGGTCTGAAGTACTGTGTAAGTCCTCTGCCTTTGGAATCTTAATAAGATTATAACAGTTCTAAACAGTGCAGATTTCTACTTCTTTTTGTTCTTCTCCCCTTCATCCTTCTTGTTCTTGTTCTTCTTGCTTTTCTTCTATAGTTCACATTTATATAGTGTCTATATCACAGTGCCACACACTATAAGTTCATAATTATAATCTCATTTGATCCTTGCAAAAACATTGGAAGATAGGTGCTATTATTATCCACATTATATAGAAAAAGAAACTGAGGCAATCTCTTATCCAGAGTCATAGGGCTAGTGTTTGAGGCTGGATTTAAATTCAGGTCTTTCTGACTTCGGGTCCAGCATTACTATACCCACCATAAATAAATTTATACATACATAATACACTCATATGTAACATATATTTATATTATATATTCAAATAAAGATATATAATATGTGTATGTATATAATATATTTTATAATATATAAAATAAAATAATGTAGTAAATAATATAATATGGTATGATATAAATAATATAATAGATATAATTATGTGTATATATACATACATACATACCTACATCTATATTTAAACCTAAAGGGACTGATTTTTAAAAAGAACATGTTTTTTAATTATTTACTTCATTTTCATTTCCAAATGTATCCCTCTCTGCTGTTCTAGCCAATAAGTCATTGTTTATAGCAAAGAATTTTTTAAAGGCCAAAAACATTACAATAAAACAAAATATTTGCATCTGACAATGTATGTAGTATTCCACATCCAGTCTTCCAGAGAAGGGAACAAATTATTCAGAATGCCCATTATCTTGGTTATTATCAATATACAATATTCTATTATACAATATTCTTTCTTTTCTGCCCTTCATAACAAAACATCTTGAAAAGGCCATCTGCAATAGATTCCTCTATTTTCTCTCTTCTCATTCTCTTCTGAATCCCATCATTTTGCAGAAATTGCTCTCTCCAAATCAGTTATCTCTCAGTTGATAAATCCAAAAACCTTTTTTACAATTTTCATTCCTCTTGACATCTCTGCAGCTTTTGATGCTATTGATCATTATCTTCTCCTTAATACTCTCTTCTCTCCAGGTTTTATGGACACCACTCCCACTCCTGGTTCCTTCCCGCTTCCTGCCCCCCTATCCATTTTTGTAGTCTCCTTTGCTGGATCCCCATTCAGATAATGCCCTCTAACCATAGGTGTCCCATACACCTCTGTTCTGGGTCTTCTTTTCTTTTATTTCTCTAGTTTATGATCTTACCAGGTCTTATGGATTTAATTGCCATCTCTATGCTGATGATTCTCAAATCTACCTAATCTGCCCTAATTTCTCTGCTGATTTACAGTGTCATATCTCCATCTGATTTTCAGACATTTTGAATTGGATGTCCAATATACATTTTAATTTCAACATATCCAAAACCAAATTCATTATCTTTCTCCCTGCATCCTCCTTTCCTCCCAGCTTCCTTACCACTATTTAAAGCAATATCAGCCCCACTTATCTTCTCAATTGTTCAAGTTTGCACAGTAGGTATCACATTCTACTCCTCACTCTCTCTCATCCCTGCCTCCTATCTGTTGACATCTATTAATTTCACATTTGCTATCTCTCTCAAATATATCCTTTTCTCTCCTTTCATAAAGCTGATGACTTTCTCAAGTCTCTTTCCATTCTAATCACGTCTCCATTCAGGCACCAGGTTTCTAAAGCATAGGTCCAAATATTTCCCTCTGCATTCAATAAACTCTAGTACCTCATTACTGCCTCCAAGATCAAATGCAAAATCCTTTGGCTGGCTTTCAAGGCTCTTCATAACCTCAATATCTTCTACATTTTTATACCTTATTTTCCTCCATGTTTTTCAATCCAGTGACACTAGTCTTGCTATTCAAGACACTCCATCTCTGGATTCAAGCATTTTTTCTCACTGTCCATACCTGCAAAGCTCATTCTCCTCATCTCTACCTACTGTCTTCCCCAGCTTCTTTTAAATAGCAACTAAAATCCCATTTTCTATAAAAAAAAAAAAGCCTTTCTCACACTAATGCATTGATTGTGGAGTTGTGAAATGATCCAAACATTCTGGAGAGCAATCTGGAACTATGCCCAAATGGGCTATCAAACTGTGCATACTCTTTGATCCAGCACTGGGTCTGTATCCCAAGGAAAACATGAAGAATCGAAAAGGACTCATCATGTATGCAAAAATGTTTGTAGCAGCTTTTTTTTGTGGTAGCAAATAATTAGAAAACGAGTACATAACCATCAGTTGGGGAATGGCTGAACAAGTTGTAGTATGTGAAGATTATGGAATATTGTTGTTCTATAAAAAAAATGAACAAGCTGATTTTAGAAAGTCCTAGAAAGATGTACATGACCTGAGGCTGAGCAAAACAAGAAAAACCAGGGATACATTGTACAAAACAACAGCAAGAATGTGCAATGGTTTACTGTGAAAGATTTGGTTCTTCTCAGTGGTCAATGATCCAAAGCAATTCCAATAGACTTTGGACAGAAAATGCCATCTGCCTCCAAAAAAAGAACTATGAAGATTGAATGTAAATCAACACATGCTAGTTCACTTCTTTTTTCTGTTTTGTTTTTCTCTCCCATAGTTTTTCCCTTTTGCTCTGATTTTTCTCTCCCAACATGATTAATAAAGAAATGTGTATTAAAAATAAATATTTTTTAAAAAAAGAAAGAAAGCCTTCCCCTACCTTTATCAATTCTGATGTCTTTCCTTTCGTAATTATTTCCTATTTTATCCTGTATATAACATTTCTGTATATTTGTTTATCTCATTGTTTAGAGTATGATCAACATCTTGAGGACAGAGAATATCTTTTCTCTCTTTTTTTTTTTTTCTATGCCCAATGCTTAGCATAGCTTTTGGCAAGTAGTAAACACTTAATAAATGTTTATTGACTGACATTAAGTTTTAGGTTCTTTCCATTTGCATTGCTGCAATATTATGAATGGTCTGCTTTCTTCACTCTGCGTTAGTTCATATAAAAAGTCCCTATGCCTCTTTAAGTTTTACATATTCATTACTTCTTAGGGCACAATGATATTTAAAAATCTTTCTGTGCCTTAGTTTTCATATCTGTGAATAGAGAAAAATAATGCTTACAGTATCAACTTTGATGGGCTACAGATCTTAAAGCACAATGTAATTCAATTATTATCATTATTTGTGGCACAGAAGAAAGGAAATTGGATTTCAAAGACATACTTCAACTCTAATCTCTGGCATCTCATAAATCTTGGACTTTGAGGCAGTCATATAGTTTCCTTATACCTTGTTTTTCATATCTATGTTAAATCAAATTATTATCAGCTTATGGGAAAGGAATTTTTCTATACAGGATAATTTGAAAGAATTATGATATTCTCAGTAAGAAGAACATGACTTTGTGATTTCCTCAATTAAAGAATTCCTTCCACAAACTTTTCAGTGACTATAAATAAGATCTTGAGAGATAATTTAGGCCCTTTGAAGTTAAGTGACCACCACAAGGTATTATCACCAAAAAATGTCAGTATTTAAATAACCCAGGTGCTCCCATTTCCAAGTCCAGCCCTCTACCCATTGGACAAGCTACCTCTAAAAGCACTATATGAACATAAAATATTATCTTATTATAAGGAATTTTATATAATTGTAATATATATTTAACACTATTATTTGAAGCAACAGTTTCCATTCCACATCTATTTTTGAGCCAAATGATTCTTTGTTAAAATGTTCCCCTTTTAAGAGGATAAGTCTGAGATCAAAACATAAGGATATAGATGATATCATATACAATTATGAATGCCTTGAGCCCCTCATCTTTGACTTTGCAACAGACCCACTCTCGAATGTGCTGCTGACATTCATTTATCTTGAATGCTTTCTACGACGACTATATCTAGTTATCCCTAAACTATGCTTCATATGCCATCCACCAGAAATCAGGTCTACACAGATCTCTCTCCATCTCTCTTATACCTGTTATATATTTTATCACCTGGAACAATATCCCTCTACAGAGAATATGCTACCCCACTCTGGGAGAGTTTATATACTCAGTCTTAGGATTCTGCCCTGGGATCTGTGCCAAATAAGTGAGTCACTGTAAATTCTTCTAGCCCCCAATGTAATATTGCTGGATCCAGTCAATGCTTCCCATTCCATCTAATCATCTACCAGGACTTATTCACACTAATTATCATTCACCCTACCACTCTATCTTTAACTTCCCTTTAAGTACCTCCTTTCCTAACAGTTGCTTTTGCTCTGGGAACAGCAATTAAATCAATGTTACTACTGCTACTAGAAAGGATAATGACAATTTTGTAACTTACTCACAATCATTGTAACTTCCTAAATCCATATAACTTCTCCTTCCACCACACCCCCATTTGGGCAGCAATCCTGCTTACAATAAAAATTTAAGTTTCTGGAATTCAGGGGCTATTTTATTTTTGTATTTGTATCTCTAGTGCCTAGCAGAATGCCAAATATTTAATAATTTTTTTTCTTTCATTTATCCACTCAAAATAAAGTCTGGTTTATAAGAAAAGTGGAAAAATTCCCTACCTTGTCCTTAATATATAGAGATGATTTTTGTTAATAGTCACTTTGGACCTGCTTTATGATGCCTGAATAAAAATGTAGCTTTTATCATTTACCAATTTGTAATCCTGTAAAGCAAAAAACAACATTGAGAATCTTAACCAATATTGAAAATGGAGTGGATTTTTAAAAGACTTAAGTTTATGATATTTGTATTTCTTTCACTGCCTAGGAACTGCTATTTATATCCTAAATCTCCTCAGAATAAAAAAGAGAAGATGAAGGGACTGGAGAAAAATGTCTTCACACTTGAACATCTCAGGAACAATGCAGTGTTCCTAAAAACAACAATAAAAAAGAAGCAGTCTTTCAGCGAAGGAGAGAAGGAGAATCTGGTATGGTTGAGGGGAAAGGGGAAACATGCCTTTATTTTTTCAGAATTTTAAAGAGGAAATGAATGTCATAAAGACAACGGCAGAAAAGGACCATTGTATATTTAAGTTTAAAAATATGTTTGAAATTTCACCAGAAGAGAAGGGAATAGATTATTTTGAAGAAAACCTAGCTGCTTGTCTTATAAAGAATGACAAATCCACAGGAAAAAAAAATGAGAGGTTATCCAGTACTGGTCAGAAAAAAGCAAAGAACGGAGTAGTAGTTGTTGGTGATTCTCTACTTATGGGTACCAACACAACTATTCATCAGCCAGGAAGCATCATGAAAAAGGTATACAGTCTTCCTGGGGCATACATCTAACATGAGAGAGAATCCACCAGAACTTAAAAAACCATTGATTACTAATCAATTCTGTTGATGAATATAGGCAAAAATAATACTTCTGGAAACAAAGTCATTGCAAAAAGTCTGGGACAAAAAAACTGAAAACCATAGAGACATACATTACATTCTCTTTGCTGCTGTCCATTGGAGGCAAAGGAAAGAGAACAAAAGCTCAGCTGGATAAGAAAGTGATATCTAAGAGGGGAATTTGAATTTATGGATTACAACTTAAAATATAAAAATTACATATTCCTGTACCAGGCTGGAGTGCACTTACCTTATAGGATCATAGATTTAGTGATGGAAGGGGCTTTACAAATTATCTAGTCCAAATCTACCATATGACATTTGAGGAAACAAAAGCATATCTCTTCCTTGCTCTTACATTGCCCTTCAGTCCATGGAGTACCTGGTAGCTCAGATAGCAATATAAAAATGACCAATACTTAGACCTGTACTACCTACAACAATTTCTCAATGTCACAAAAATGGCATTAACAAGTCTAGTATACAGAAATATGCATGAAGGAAGTTAATTCCAAGTTTCTGATAACATGTATTTGCTAAGAAGCACATAAAGAAGGGCATTAAAGAAATAAGGACCAATAGTATCAAAACTATTAGTGCATGACCAGAAAACATTAATGTTCTTAGCACCAAGTTTCTCAAGACTGAGCAATTCAGGCCATAGGTCCCCAAGCTTATGGGCTCTAAGGCCAAAACCAGATATAACAGCCCAAAGTATATCACTAATATCTAATCCCTAAACTCAGTGCTTGACATCAGGTCCCAACATCACTAAGATTGACATTAAGTTTGTAGGAACCACTGACCCTAAGAGTTTCAAGCCCACTGAAAGTAAAATTGTTAAGCCCACTAAACTAAAGACTATTGGGTCTATTAATCTAATCCCAAAGCCAAATTTGTTTCCAATGTCACCAAAACCAAAGTCAGGTTTAATGAGTCTGGCTCTAAGGTCACAAAGTCCAGTATTTCTAAGGCTTCTACTTCCATTGATCACTGTTAGTCGATTAAGCCTAAGGAAGACAGACCCAAAGATGTTAGTACTAAGGTCCTTGAAGTAAAGGTTCAGATCAAGATTTCTTCATCATCACTGCCAGTATCATCATTATAGTCATCATCAATCATCATCATCATCACCATAGCTCACATTTATATTGTGCTTTTTAAAGTTTTCAAAGAGTTAATTCCTTTCAGTTACCAGATACTTAAGGACAGAAGGACTACTTTAAACCCAGAATCACTTTTTTTTCCCCTCAACCTCACTATGTTCTTCAGTCTTTTTAACAAATAAAGGAAAAGTAAAAAAAAGAAAAGAATAGAAATCTAGCACCATTAAGGGAGTGTTGCAATACCACAGAAGTAGTGAGTGTCAGGGCAAGTACTTAAAATAATGTCCTTTACTTCCAAATCTAATATTTTTTCCCTACTGCCATGAGTTTTTGATAAGAATTTATTTGTTTGATGCCTTGAAAGTATAAAAGGAATGTTAAATCAAAAAGGGCAAGGGAGGAGAAATACTACATATATAAATGAAACAACTTAGAACTCAGAGAAATTAGCTGCAATTAAGAAAGAAAATAGCCCCCAAAACTCCTACAGAAAATGATAAGAAACCAAATTCAAAGTGAGCCAGTGGTTTAAAAAAAATTATGAACTAAAGTGTATGTATGTGAGTCCTCAAATTTTACACAATACATATGATATTAGAGTTTCTAATTCAAGGAAGAGATTGAGATCTCAAAAGTATAACTGAGTCTTAGAAGAATAAACTAGTGATTCTATTATGGTATGGATGGATAACTCATTTTAAAGAAATACCATAGATAAAGGGTATGGAAGTGGTGAGGGGATAGAAAGAATAGCATGTTATATTAAGAAAGTGCAGTCATGCATATAAGAAAATTCAGGAACCAGAAGGCAGAAGCATTTAGATAAAAATCAATGAAGGAAAGAAAGGTATATAATACTTGGGCAAGAGACAGAGAGAAAGAGAGAGACAGACAGACAGACAGAAAGAGAGAAAGAAGGAGGAAGGGTGGAGGGAGGGAGATGAAAGATTCAGGAACAGATCAAAAGTCTGACACAGAAGAATGATAGAGTAATAATGGGAGATTTCTGGAAAATCAGAGACATGGCATGAGAGCTAACATGGATAGTTGGATCAAGTGAAGATTTTTTAAAAGGATGACTGAGACATGGGTATGTTGGTAGCAGGAAAACCGACAGTAGATAGCTAGATACAAAAGATTAGAGGGAGACTGAGGATTGTAATAGAATATATTGGGAAAATGGGAGGGAATGGGACCAACAGTGCATGTAGTGGGGCTAGTCTTTGCAAAGTGAAGCGCTACCTCTTCTTTGAAAACTAGTAGTAGCTCCTTAAGAAATATTAATTGAAAGCTTGCATGAATAAATTTTAAAGATAAGGAAGGGAGACACCAGCTATGTGACCCATCCAAGATACAACTGTCAGTATTTGGGACTATAATTAATAGGCCAAGATTATTTATTTTTCCTCTAGTTTTTGTGTCCTACCTGCAGAATTCAGTACAACTGCACAAAGCTGTCCACAAGAATGTCAAAGAGGTAGATTTAATATTGACAGTAACTTTAATATCCTTCTAGGGATGATTATCTAAGACCCTCACAGGGAAGCAATTAGCGATTAGCATCAATTCTATTATATTGAAGCTCAAAAAGTGTACTAGTAAATATAATTCTTGGAAATAAAATGTCTATAACCCCCTCCCCTGTAGTAATGTGAATAAAGTAGACTATACCTTAAAGCAGTCTTATAAACTAACCAAAGTCTAGAATTCTCAATGTGTTCTAGTGGCACATTATAACCCCTGAGATTTTTTTTTTTCCTTCTTGGGTGAAAAGCCAAGCCATATTCAAAAAATAATCATTAAGAAATACTATTTTTTTTTTTTTTAGGATACAACAGTACAAAAATGTGTTTAAAGTCTGGATTTGAATTCTGGGAATATTTGGATTCATTCTAATGTCCTTGAGATTGGATAAGTTAAGCATGTGTCTGATTGGCTATCTCTTCAAGGAAGTAATAATATGTTTTTCCTTGTGCTTTGATCTTTCTCAACATCCTTTTGGAAAATGTTCTTTCAGTGCATCTAGAGTGTCTTTATTGAGTAACAGCTGCTTTTAAATGTACATGGCTCTGATGAGTCTGTTTTAACAAAGGGCTCTTAAAGAATAAAAAGTAGACCAGAAAAAGATTCTGCCCATCACATTAAAAAAAAATAAGCAAATGTTCAAATTCTTACATATTACAAGTTTAAAATTTTAAAAAAAGTTGAGGTGAAATTAATTCTTCATGTTTTATTATATACTCTTGCAGACAATTTTGGTGCTCTGAGCTTTTTCGTGTTTTTTTTCCCCCAAAATCATTCAAGGATTTTTGAATCCAAATGGAATTCAGCATTTCCATAGGACTAGGTTCACATAAGCAACTTATAATATTGCAGGCAAAGAACTAAATCATTACTTAGGTAATATAGAATAGACTGTGAAACTAATTTAATATCTGGCATTTTCTTTAGATAAGAAGACAACTAAAGACTAGCGTACTAGATTGCCAGAATCATTGGAAGGTCTGACCCACAAGAATGGCCTATGTACTATCAACAGAGAATGCCCTCATCACTACAAAAGCTGGGTTGTAATAGTCCTCAGAGCTTGTTTATTAACAAGGGATAAAGGTTTCATAGCTGAGCCAGTACAGAAAGCAAATTGCGAGTTCCTGAACCCCAGCACAACAAACTTTACCTGGCCAAACCAACCCAAAGCAGAGGGAGAGCCAGCAGCACAAAAAGCCACCGAAAAGACCCCTATCATCCAAAAAAAAAACAAAAAAAAACACAGCCAGTCTCTCCCATGTTCTAGTGGAAACAGAGCACTCTCTCTCTCTCT
>JAJPUD010001597.1:119113-132129 GCA_023553655.1 Myrmecobius fasciatus
AAGAAAGAAAAAAAGAAAAGAAAAGAAAGGCTTGACATCTTTCAAGAAATTATCAAGGAAAACTGACCAGATATCCTAGTACCAGCAGGTGAAATAGTCAATGAAAGAATCCACTGATCATCTCCTGAAAGAGACATCAAAATGAAAACTCCAAGGAATACTGTAGATAAATTCCAAAATTATCAGGTCAAGGAGAAAATGCTGCAAACAACCAGAAAGAAACAATTCAAATGTCAAGGAGCTATAGTCAGAATTATCCAGGTCTTAGCAGCCTTCACATTGAAACCTCATAGGACCTAGAATATAAAATTCTAAAAGGTAAAGATGCTTAGATTAGAAAACAGTATGGCAGAAATTAGGCATAGGCCAATATCTCATACTATATATCAAAATAAGGTTAAAATTGGTTCACAATTTAGAAATAAAGGGTGATATTATAAGCAATTTAGGAAAGCAAGGGATAGTTTACCTATCAGATCTTCAGAGAGGGAAGGCATTTATGAGCAAAGACTAGAGAACATTATAAAATATAAGATGGATAATTTTAATTACATTAAGTTAAAAATGTTTTGCACAAACAAAATCAAGGCAGTTATGGAAGAAGAAAAATGAGAAACAATTTTTATAGGCAGTATTTCTAAGAAAGGCCTCATTTCTTAAATATATAAAGAATTGAGTCAAATTTATATGTATACAAATCATTCTGCAATTGATAGTAAAAAGATAGGAAGAGATAATTTTCAGATAAAATTAAAATCATCTTTACTCATGAAAAAAATATTTTAAATCACATTGATTAGAGAAATGTACATCTAAGTAACTTTGAGGTACAACTTCACACCTTTTAGATTGATTAAGATGACAGAAAAAGAAAATGATAAATGTCAGAGGGGTTGTGGGAAAACTGGAAAAGTAATGTGTTATTGATGGAGTTGTGAGCTGATCCAGCAATTTGGAATTATGCCCAACAGGCAAAAGAAACTGTGCATACCCTTTAATCCAGCAGTGTCACAATTGGGTCTATATCCCATAAAAGAGGGGAAAAGACCCATATGGGCAAAAACTTTTGCGACAATCTTTTTATGGTGGCAAGGAATTGGAAATTGAGTGGAAGCCATCAATTTGATAATGGCTGAATAAATTATGGTATTTGAATGGCATGGAATATTATTGTTCTGTAAGAAATGATGAGTAGGATGATTTCAGAATAGTCTAGAGTCATGAAGCTGAGTGAAGCAAACAAAAAAAAGAGAACACTATACACTGTATAGCAACTGCAAATTACTATAATTTGTAATAACAAGATGGAACGACTCAGATACATTAAGCTCTTCTCACCAATATAGCAATCCCAGACAATTCCAATAGATTTGAGATAGAAAATACCATCTGAATCCAGAGAGAAAACTATGGAGACTCAATGTGTATCAAAGCACACTGTTTTCACCTTGTTTGTTGTTCTTGTTTGCTTTTTTATCTCATAGTTTTCCCCATTTGTTCTGATTTTTCTTTCACAATATGACTAATATGGAAAAATGTTTAAAATGATCATACAAGTATAAATTATGTCAGATTGCTTGCTGTCTTGGGGAGGGGCAAGTAAAGGAAAGAAGGAAAAATATTGCAAGTCAAAATCTTACAGAAATGAAGGTTGAAATCTATCTTTGCTATATCCTATTACTCTTTATTTCTTTCTGAATTTAGAAGGCTTTTGCACTTATATATTTCTTGTCAATTTGTCTTCTTTTCACAATCTTCTTGGCTTTCTTGGATTGTTCTTCTTTTTTTAATTTTTCCTCAATCTTTTTCACTTAGTTTTGAAAGTATTTAGATAAGTGACCATTTGAAATTACCCTTTGAAGTAGGAGAGAAGTTTTGTTTTTGTTTTGCTTCAGTATCCTCAGAAGATGAAACAGTCTTCTCTATAACAATAGTAACTTTCCATAATTGAGTTCTTTCTCCTTTGCCTGCTTTTTTTTTTTTAACATAACAGATTGTTATTATAATCACCTTTAGTCCTGGGATTTAAGGATAGTGCTTCTGATCTTAGGCCTTCCTTCACTTCTCTCCTTTGTCCTTGAATAGAAACCAAGAGCTCTGCCATCCTGTAAGAATACACCCAGTAGCATCCCAAGCCTACTATTTCTGTATTCATATTCTGTATATTTGTCCTGACATACCTTATCAGTATATTTTTCATTACATATGTTGGAGGGATCTATAGGAGAATAGCATTTTTATTTCATGAGTCCTTTGAAATTGTGTTTTGCCACCATATTATTAAGGATTTGTCACAAATCCTTTCAATTTCATTCCTAAATGTATTTCATATCTGTCTTTACCTGCCCATCCTCAATGTACACACATTACTCTAGGCTGTCATAACCTACAAATCAAATGATTAGAATAGTCTCTTCATCTGTGCCCTTCTCTAAAGACTTTTCCCAATCCACTTTTCCATACACACTTGTTGCTAAAAATAGTTTTCCTAAAGCACTTCTTTCATTAAGTCATCCATCCCAAATCAAAGTCCTTACAACATCAAGTCCAAAAACCTCACCCTAATATTCAAGCTTTCAATGATGTGGACATGCCGTATTTTCCCAAATCTCTCTACTTACCAGCATATATTATCCTTTGTCCCACTTAAATTAACTCCTTATTGCCTAAGACATACTTATTCCCCACTCCTACTTTCACCATCAAGCTATTCATTCTCATCAAACTTTATGGTTTTCTCAGGCCATAATGGCTGGAATAGAGCTTTCATTTAGAATTCATTTGGAATGAAGCTTTCATTAATAATAATAATAAAAAAAAGATAGAACCTGAAAGCCCAGATCTGAGGAAAAGAGCTAGAAAATATTTGAATTTTAACTGGATGGATGTCACCTAACTGCCTAAACATTGTAAGACTATGCAAATAGTCCTGGATTTCAAGTAATAAGACATGAATTTTGATCCCTGCCTTTGCAAACTACCTCCTATGTCATTTTGGATAGATTAACCATTCTCTGGGTATCAACTTCTTAATTGAGGGGATTAGACTACATGACCTATGATATCATACCACCTTCTCCCATTTCTCAAATAAAGAAGTTGAGGTCCTGAGGGAAGTAGCTTATCCAAGCACTTTCTGAACCAAGAGTAGTTATAGATTCCCTGACCTCCAATCTAAGATTCTTCCCTCTCTATCAGATTGCATCTGAATTATCTTGCATCATTATCTGTTTCCTGGGCTCCTGCAAGACTTCAAGCTCCCCTTGTGCAAAATGTAATAACTATTCCACCCATACTTGATTAGGTGATATCTCTAGAAGTTCATATATTTTCTCATGAATGTAAATGAAGATTTACTTTGCCAGAAAAATTTGTTTAAGATTATAGGACAGAATAACTACATATTCAGCATTATATTTCTATCAAGGTCCAGCTAATTTCAAAGTGTTAAGTTTTGTTAAATACTATAATGTTTTCCCTGAACATTCAGCAGACTTTTCACAACCTACCCTTCTGAGATGCAGCATTTGAATGTAATCAGTGCTGACATGTATGGAAGGCAGGTTTCATTTTATAAAAATGGGAAAAATTTTAGGGAGCTAAGATGTATGAATGGAGGAGGAATTGGGGTAGATGAGGAGTAAAGGAAATAGGGGAAAGAGATGAAGAAGGTAGGGAAGAAAAAGATAGAGAAGAACCAGAGAGGGAGACAGAAACAGATACAGAGAAACAAATACAGAGAGAAGAATGCAGAGAGAGAGAGAGAGAGAGAGAGAGAGAGAGAGAGAGAGAGAGAGAGAGAGAAGATTAGAATGATGAAGGAAACTCGGGGAGAAAAGAGGGAGGGAGGAAAAGAGACTGGAGAAAAGAGGGAGGGAGAGAAAAAAAGAAGAGGAGTAAGAGAGGAAAAGAAAGGGAGGAAAATAGAGAAGGCAAGGTGGGGAAAGGAGATGAGCCAATTGGAGAGAGTTCTAAAATTTATTCTTGAATAAATGCAAAACAAAACTTATTGCAGCCAATGGTTAAACTTATTAAAATATTTCCTGGTGAATTTTTTGTGTGTGTGTGTGCTCATCTTTGACAATGCAGATATGTCCCATGAGACCTGCATTTCCAGAAGGACTTTTTTTCAGTATTTCCCCTCTTTGAAGTAAATTATATTATATAAAAGTCTATAAAAAGTGGACAAAGATCAGATCCCTTCCCTATTTTCACTCCTATAAAATACACAAATAGGTCCACTGGTTATACAGTGCCTTATTTTTAATCCTTACAGCATCTTCCTATCGGTAAACGTGTTTAGTTTTAAAATCTAGTGCCCAATGTCTGATGATTCTAAAATGGCTCACTTTCTTGGCAAAATAGGGAAGGGGATAAAGTATTAGTAGCAAGCAAGGTGACAGATCTGATTTTTGGAAAATGTAGCTACCTATGAGATTTGAAGAACCTTGCTTGGAATGTCCTGCTAACTCAAAAAAACCTCTCACCAGTTTAACAATGCTCCTGATTTCCAAAAAATTTATTAACCATTTTGAAGAGCCAAGGATCCAAAATAGTCTAAAACATGAGACCCAGCTGGTGAAGAGAGAGTTATGGTTCTGCATAACAGGATGAAGAATTCTGAGGAAAGGGAGACTATAAGCTACAGGGAAATGCCACATATACTATAGAGGAATACAAAAAAAAAAAAAAAAAATCTGTTTTGTTAGGAAATGGCTTGCTGGTGAGATACTTCAGAGATTGTGTAACACTGGGAAAGGAAATCAACCTCTCTGTGATTTAGTTTCCTCATCTATTTAAATAGATAAGACTGAGGTTCCTTTCCTAGCAGTAAAACTATGAACCCATGACTAGTGATAACATTTCATTCATGTTCCAGAATTGTTTCCACTACCCTGTTCTTTCCCTTTAGATTCATCACTATTTCCTGACTAATGGAACAACCTTCTACAGGGTTATTAAGCCTAAAGTCTTTCCTTTTTCCAGTGTGTTTTTCCCAATTCTGCCAAAATGACACTTTCCACTACATGCATAGGTCATATGACCTAATAAAAGTGAATAGAACTTCCTGGCTATTAAACAAAAACAAAACAAAGCCTTAAGTGGCTTCAGTTCTTTAGAAGTCAGCCTACAACTATGTATTTAATTAAAATTATAGCTGAACACATTAGGTTTATAAATAGAAATAAGGAACACCTGCTTCAAAAATTGTCTTTTACACTATTATCACTTGATGGAGATTGGAAATCTCTACCCTAGATCATTAAAACATATTTATATTAAGTGAGCAAAATGCTGTTTTGAAAATTGTCAATTAAATATATACTTTTATGACTGAATATATTGAGAGATTCCTGTTGCTGGTGACTGTGGGGACTGGGGAAATAAAATGAAATACTCTATCATACCAAATATTTGAACCAGTTAATCCTCATAGTATAGGGCTCTCCAGAAAAACACATTTATTTGTTTGGAAGGATTAAATAGGAATAGGTAAGGATACATGTTTACAGTTTGTGGCATTTTGAAGAGATTTTCTTTTTCCATTACTGTCAAACCTCAGCATTTCTGCGATTAACTCAGCAAAGATTTTTCTATATTTTTGTCAGTTTATATCATCTAAATCCCCCCAAAATGCCTTTAGATCTATCGTGAATCAGTCTTGTAGCCCTCAGTCCCCAAGCACTTTATTTTTTGTTTCTGTTTTAGCAAATTATCATTTGGAAGCTTTGGTGCTTTACTAGACCTACCTTTTAGTGTGTTTTTCAGCTTATATTCTCCTGATTTCTATAAGACATTTGACAAAGAGAAGCAAGGACAAAGAAAAATCAAACAGAATTATCCAAGAAAGATATTTGTAAGCTGGTCAGAGAATATCTTCCTTGGCAGTTATTTCTAGTACAGTCTGATGTATCATGAGTTGTTTTGATGATGACCTTAATTTTGGGTTTCTAAGGTAAAATTCAGATCTTAGGTTATAAATTCTTCTAATCCCTTTGGGCTTTCTTGAGTGTGGCTCCTGTGCCAAAAGGGAAACAAAATATAAAAATGACATCACTTTTACAGCTCTTTTCAGATCTTTTAGACCACTGGATCTGTATTGTTATATTTTTTGTTCTTGTTTTTCCATTGTCTTGGAAATAGAGAGTCTAAAAGCAATGAAGAAAGCCAAGTATTAATAATAGCTCACATTTAATCAGTACTTTTTGCTTTGTATTATATAATGTTTTTCATTTAATCCTTCTTGGACCTTATGAATTAAGTGCTATCAAGTTATTATCTCCATTTTATAGATGAAGAAGCTGAGCTTGAGGGAGTTTAAATGATTTACTCTGTAATACAAAGCTAAACATCTAAGGAAGGATTCAGGTTCAGGTCTTGGCTGTAGTTCCATTAGTCACTGTATTTACTTTGCACTTCCTCTCAATTATTAGAAGCTCAATACCTCTGTCTTTGGCAATTATTCAGAGAATCTTGAGTTTGCATTTATATGTTGAAGTACACCTGATATTAACAACAAGAATATCACTATGTATATAATCTTTCCTTTTAAGAAGTCAGAATAGTCATATTTTCAGTAAACTCTAAGATCATAATTTAAATATAAGAAGCAACTTCACTCTAACTGATGACTCACAATTGCACACAGAAGACAAGTCAACCATATTTCACAGTTTACATCACAAAAACTCAAAAGAGAAATATTATCTTTATATTAATTACAATTTATATGCACATACACACAATTTTTTAAAGAGAAACTATATCAATCAAAGCAATTAACTCTTGACCAAAACAATATTTTGATTAGATGAAATTATAGAGATTTTACATGAACAAAATCTATGGAACTAGGATAAAAATGTAACTGCTCAACTAGGAAAATAGTTTTGTATTAAACCTCTCCAATTATGTTCTGTTAGATAAAATAAGCATGTAAAAAATAGAAATACATGAAATGAAAAGTCATTCCTCAGCAGATAAGGGCTCATAGTATATGTACTAATAAGACTTTTAAAAATTACAAATTATCAGTAACCATATGAACAAATGCCTCAGTCCTTTATATAAAGAGAAATACAAATTGAAGGAATATTAAGTTTTCACCTAATACTCAGAAAATTATCAAAAATGATAAAACTTGGGAATTATGAATGTTGGAGGAGTTATGATAAGATGGGTACATTAATAAACTGATAGTCAACATAAATTAATTGATAATAATTTTGAATTATCCTATGTAAGTGATTAAAATGCTCACATTTTTTATTTAGATATGCCACTATTAAGCGTAGTGCTATGAAAATCAATGACAAAAAGTTCCAATATACAACAAAATATTCATTATAGCACTTTTTAATAAAAATATTAACAAAGCAACACATCATTTGAGGGAAAATCTGAACAAGTTGTGATACATGAATATAAAGGATTAACTATTACCATTCTGTAAGAAATGATGTGTGTGATAAATATAGAAAAGCATGGGAAAATCTATATAAACTGATGCAAAGTGAATTAAAAAGGACCAAGAAAACAATATACACAAAGACTACAACAATGTATGGAAAAAACAAAAACTTCAGAACAATTAAAAGTAAACGTGGCAAAATAACAAAGAGCAAGCACAGGTTTCTAGAGGAGATATGACTTTTTTTTTCTTTGCTATAAGATATGGACAATTAGGAAAGAGAGAAAGGAAGTGAAAATTGGTAAATGTGTGTAATATAAAAATACATTTATTAATAAGATGACTTAAAAAAGAAAGTAAAGGTCAAATGATAAACTTCTATTTCATAAATCTTTGATGCATCATGATCATAATAACCCAAATCATTATAAGGTCTTCACTTCAAAATTCAGCCCCAAAACTTATTAGTTGTGTGACCATGGGAAAATTACTTAACCTCTACCTGCCTGAGTTTCATCCCTTGTAAAATGGAGACAATAATATCACTAATCTCTCAGGGTTGTTAAGATAATAAAATGAGATAAAGTGCTATATAAATGTTATTTTGTTAGCATTAAAATTAATCATTTTTATTATTATTTTATTATTCTCTTGTCTTAAAAAAAGAGAATCTTGTTCTTAGGATTAGTTTTGCCTTTGTTGTTCAATGCATGGTTATTCCTATAAATTCTTTTGCCTCCCCCCCTCCCTGCTCCTATTTATCTCTTCTATTCCAAGTTCCATGAATTACTATAACTTGCTCATTTTTCTTTCTTTTTTATATGCATCTTTTTCTCTCTTTCATTTCCAGAGAGAGATCTTTCTTTAATCATGTATTATCTGTAAAATAATTTCTTGGGAGTTTGTTTGGTATGGCACTAAATAAGTAAATTAGTTTGGGTAGTATTGTCATTTTTATTATATTTGCTCAGCCTACCCATGAGCACTTAATGTTTTTCCAATTGAATAGGTCTGACTTTATTTGTGTAGAAAGTGTTTTGTAGTTTAGTTCATATAGTTTCTGACTTTTCCTTGGCAGATAGATTCCCAAATATTTTATCCTATCATCTGCTATTTGGAATGGAATTTCTTTTTGTATCTCCTGCTGCTGAACTTTGTTGGTAATATATTATTATGTTGGTAATATATAAAAATATATATTATGTTGGTAATATATAAAAATGCTGATGATTTATGTGGATTAATTTTGAATCCTGCCACTTTGCTAAAGTTGTGAATTGTTTCTAGTAGTTTTTTAGTTGAGTCTCTAGGGTTCTCTAAGTATACCATCATGTCATCTGCAAAGAGTGATAATTTGGTTTCTTCATTACCTACTCTGATTCCTTTTATCTCTTTTTCTTCTCTTATTGCTAAAGCTAACATTTCTAATACAATATTAAATAGTAATGGTGACACTGGGCAGCCTTGTTTCACTCCTGATCTTATGGGGAATGGTTTTAGTTTGTCTCCATTACATATGATGCTTGCTGATGGTTTTAAATAGATGCTACTGATCATTTTAAGGAAAAGCCCATTTATTCCTATACTCTCTAGTGTTTTTAATAGGAAAGGGTGTTGGATTTTGTCAAAGGCTTTTTCTGCATCTATTGAGATAATCATATGGTTTTTGTTAATTTGGTTATTAATATAATTAATTATGCTGATAGTTTTCCTAATATTGAACCAGCCCTGCATCCCTGGTATAAATCCTACTTGGTCATAGTGTACTATCCTGGGGATGACTTTCTGTAATCTCATTGCTAATATCTTATTTAAAATTTTTGCATCAATATTCATTAGGGAAATCAGTCTATAGTTTTCTTTCTCTGTTTTCACCCTACCTGGTTTAGCTATCAGCACCATATCAGTATCATAGAAGGAATTTGGTAGTATGCCTTCTTTCCCTATTTTTTCAAATAGTTTATATAGTGTTGGAATTAATTGTTCTTTGAATGTTTGGTAGAATTCACATGTAAATCCATCTGGCCCTGGAGATTTTTTCTTAGGGAGTTGGTTAATGGCTTGTTCTATTTCTTTTTCTATTATGGGGCTATTTAAATAATTTATTTCCTCTTCTGTTAACCTGGGCAATTTATATTTAGATTAATTTAGATTGCCCAACTTTATGCCAGTAAATTTGACAAAGTAACTTCTAATTATTACTCTAATTTCCTCTTCATTGGAGGAAAGTTCTCCTTTATTTTTGAGACTAACAATTTGATTTTCCTCTTTCCTTTTTCTAATCAAATTAACTAAAGGTTTATCTATTTTGTTGTTTTTTTCATAAAACTAACTCAGTTTTATTTATTAATTCAATAGTTTTCTTATTTTCAATTTTATTAATTTCCCTTTTTATTTTTAGAATTTCCAATTTGGTATTTATTTGAGGGTTTTTAATTTGCTCTTTTTCTAACTTTTTTTAATTGCAAGCCCAATTCATTGATCTTCTCTTTCTCTATTTTATGCAAGTAAGCATCCAGAGATACAAAATTTCCCCTTATAAACGCTTTGCCTGTATCCCACAAATTTTGGTATGTTGTCTCATTATTGTCATTTTCTTGGATGAAATTATTGATTGTGTCTATGATTTGCTCTTTTACCTATTCATTCTTCATGATTAGATTATTTAATTTCCAATTAACTTTTGGTCTGTTTTCTCCTGCCCTTATATTGCATGTGATTTTTATTGCATCATGATCTGAAAAAGATGCATTTACTATTTCTGCCTTTCTGCATTTGATTTTGAGGTTTTTATGCCCTAATACATGGTCAATTTTTGTATAAGTTCCATGTACTGCAGAGAAAAAAGTAAACTCCCTACTGTCTCTATTCAATTTTCTCCAAAGATCTATCATACCTAATTTTTCTAACAATTTGTTTACCTCCCTAATTTCTTTCTTATTTATTTTGTGGTTTGATTTATCTAATTCTGAGAGAGCAAGGTTGAGATCCCCTACTAGTATAGTTTTGCTGTTTATTTCTTCTTGTATCTCTCTTAATTTCTCCTCTAGGAATTTGGATGCTATACCACTTGGTGCATATATATTTAGAATTGATATTGCTACATTATCTATGGTACCCTTTAATAAAATATAGTTTCCTTCCTCATCTCTTTTGATTAGATCAATCTTTGCTTTTACTTGATCTGATATCAGGATTGCTACCCCTGCTTTTTTTTTTTTTGTTCACCTGAAGCATAATAGGTTCTGCTCTAACCTTTTATCTTTACCCTGTATGTGTCTCCATGCTTTAGATGTGTTTCTTGTAGTCAAAATATTGTTGGATTCTAGTTTTTAATCCAGTCTGCTATCTGCTTCCACTTTATGGGAGAGTTCATCCCATTCACATTCACAGTTAAAATAACTAATTCTTTATTTCCTGCCATCTTATTTACCCAAGTTATGTTTTCCCCTTTCCTCTCCTCTTTCTCCCTTCCCCCCTTCTCGGTGTTTTGCTTTAGATGACCACCTCCCCCAAACAATCCTCCCCCCTTTAGAGCCCCTACCCCTTTTTTTACTCCTTTCCCCTAATTCTTCTATTTCCCCTTCTATCAGTTTATCCCTTTCTTTTCCTCCTTTCCCTCCCTCTTCCCTATAAGGAAGTACGGGTTTCTCTGTGAAACCAAATGTGTCTGATATACTCTTTTAGAGCCCAATCTCATCAAAGTAAGATTTGCACAATGCTCATCTCCCTCCCTTTCTTTCTCTCAATTATATTAGGTTTTCTTTGCCTCTTCATGAGATTTTACCTTATTTTTACCTCCTTTTTTTTAAACCTTATTTTACCACCTTTTCCCTCTTTTTCCCAGTATGATAGCCCTTTCCCCTCTAGTTTTCTTTTTCATATAATTGAAGTAATATCAAATTATACCCCCAATCTTTAAATATCCCCATAGTAGAAATATAGCTCTCAAGAGTCCTTTCCTTTTTACCTTTTTAAGCTTCTCTTAAGTTTTGTGGTTGGAGGTCAGATTTCTTGTTCAGATCTGGTCTTTTCATTAGAAATAGGAGAAATTCACCTATATCATTAAATGACCATTTTCTTCCCTGGAAGATAATGCTCATCCTAGCTGGATAGGTTATTCTTGGCTGTAATCCAAGTTCCTTTAACTTTCGGGATATCTCATTCCAGGCCCTTCTATCCTTCAATGTGGAGGCTGACAGATCGTGTGTGATTCTAATTATAGATCCTCAGTATTTGAATTGTTTCTTTCTAGCTGCTAGCAATATCTTTTCCTTGGTGCAATAGTCCTGAAATTTAGTCCCGATATTCCTTGGGGATTTAATTTTGGGGTCTCTTTCAGGAGGTGATTGATTAATTCTCTCAATGGTGATTTTGCCTTCTGATTCTAATACCTCAGGGCAGTTTTCTTTCAGGATTTCCTGGAGGATAGTGTTTAGATTCTTTTTTTCAGCATGGCTTTCAGGAAGTCACATCTTCACTCCGCCATCTTGGCTCCACCCCTTATAGAATGTTTAATCATGTGTTATAAGAAATTAATCTAAAGACATCTAATATGTTTAATATCTAGATAAATTATGTTGAGCAGGTTTCTTTTAGACATGACTGTCAATTCACACACTTCAATGCTATATTCATTTTTTAGAAAAATCAACTGTGTTCTATTGCTGTATTCTATTATCTCCCTTTAATTTCAGTTTTCTTAGAGGTTCATACATTTTCTCTTTAATTTTGCATCTTAGGAAATTATAGGTGGATATTATCATATGAACTAAATACAGGTTAATTTCTTATAGTCTTTTCTTTTAAACATTCAATCTGTCAAAATTATACAACTAACACAAAAATCTGCAAGCCACATCTTTGGATGTCCTTCACACTATCTAAAAAACAATTATGAATATGTTCATATGAATCTTTACAACTCATTCATAAATGAATAGCTGTTTTTGGAATGGATATCTTGTCACCCTAGGCATACACAAAATGGGGTATTTTGCAGCCTTGCTCTTAACATTGACTGCATCTGAAGTAATGAAGAACACTACTAGAGGGAAATTAAAGAACCTACTTTTCAATTTCTTATTCCAAGATATGAGTTGCACACTATACTAAGGAAAATGAAAAATGGTGGGTTACTAGATTATAAAATCTCCATTAACCAAAGCTAAAATTAAATTCTCTCCATGGCTACTTGTCATGCAAAAACATCCAGCTATCAATATGTTTTCACCCAGAGCTGCCCATTATGATTCCAAGTGATGGAAAGTCCTTAGTCTCTGTCTCTGACCACATTAGCATACTTGATTAGTAATTTGAAAGACTTGGAGAAAGATACAAGAGATTATAAAAGCATGCTGAATGAAATGAGCAGAACCAGGAGATCATTATACACAGCAACAACAATATTACATGATGATCAATTCTGATGTACATGGCTCTCTGCAACAAAGAATTGTCTCAAACTGGCTCCAATTGTCCACTGAAGAAAACCATATACACCCAGAGAGAGGGATATGAAATATGGACCACAACATAACATTTTCATGTTCTCTATTGAGGTTTGCTTGCATTGTGTTTCCTTTTTCTGATTTTCTTTTTTTTT
>JAJPUD010001597.1:132573-250573 GCA_023553655.1 Myrmecobius fasciatus
GAAAGAAGAAAGAAGAAAGAAGAAAGAAGAAAGAAGAAAGAAGAAAGGAAGAAAGAGAAGAAAGAAAGAAGAAGAAAGAAGAAAAGAGGAAGAAGGAAGATGAGGAGGGGAGAGGAGGAGAAAAAGAAGAAAATAAAAGAAGGATGAGGATGAGGAGGCAGAAGAGGAGGAGAAGGAAGAGAGGTATGTTCCTAATCATACTTTTCTACATAATGCTTGCACTTCTTTGAAAGCTTGGATCTAGAAGGTTTGGGACCTGATTGGCTAATAAGCATATGTACCTTGTAAGCTATATGTGACATGATTTGGGGAGAAGGAATGTTCTTCTGTGGAACCTTGGCAAGTAAATTGACTGCTTTAGTTTTTGTTGTATTTGGTCTTCCTGGTTCAATCTTGTAGTGACTCTGAGGCATTATGTTATCCAGATGACCAAAAAGAGAAGATGCTTATTTCCTCCACAAAGGTAGTGATATTCAATAAGTTTCTCTATGGCGTAGTTCATGGTACTAACTATAGTTTGTCTTTTGTCTTATATAATATTTAGGTTCCATCCATAAAAGAAAATCAAGGAGACTCTATTAAGATCTTTTCACTCACATTTGGACTTTTGATATTTCCATAAATATAAGCAAGACCAGAATATTTCAAAGATTCAAGATCAAATGTGAATTTGTGCTGAGCTATATTTATTGGCTAGTTGGCTTGTTTTAGGGTGGGAGTGGGGAATATGAAATGAGGAACAGGAGTGGGCATATTTCAGTACTTTCTCAATTTTTCCCTTAGTCTAGAAGGTCCCTGAGAGGTAGAACTGCATTAGAGGTCAAAGGCTATTTTAAGTGGACATAGAATGATCTAAAGTATTTATATCAGATCTCAACTCAGTTAAACCTAATTTCCTAAAATAGTCTGACTCTGGCTGCTCTACTGGGTCCCACAAGTGTCATACTTGACTTTCAGAAACCACACCAATCTCATCATGTTGAGCTTCCATTACCCTGCCATTCAGAAGAGACTAAATGCAGCCTGTAGAGCATTCAATTAATGAATTAATATTGTTATGGGATATCCCAAGAACAGGTACTGAATAAAGTAAGTAGAACCAGGAGTAACAAGATTATATGATGAGCAACTCTTCTCAACAATGTGGTATTTCAAGGCAATACCAATAGACTTGGGATAGAAAATGCCTATCACATCCAGAGAAAGAATTATGGAGACTGAATGTGAATCAAAACATAGCATTTTAACCTTTTTGTTTGTTTCTTGCTTGTGTTTTTTTATTCCTTTTGGTCTGATTTTTCTTGCATAATATGACAAATATGAAAATAAGTTTAAAAGGATTGCACATATGTAACCTATATCAGATTGTTCATTGCCTTGTGGGGGGAGGGGCGGGTAGGGAAAGAGGGAGAAAAATTTAGAACACACATTTTTGCAAAAATGAACATTGAAAACTATTTTACGTGTGTTTGGAAAAATAAAATACTATTGCAAAATATCACAGTTCCACATGACTGAAAAAAAGTTAAACTAAAAAATGTCTTAAACATTCTAAAACTGAAACTTTAGATTAAAAGGAATGATCTATAAGTATCTTAAAATTACTTTTCTATATCTGAAAGAAGTCCATGTCTATTTTAACATATTTCTATAATTAACAGATATTTTCTTACCAGTTTAATTTTTAAAGCATACTTGTATTATTTACAGTGCTAAGTGAGGGAAATGAAGCAGTGTTTTTCCATATATTGGCTTATGAAGAGAGATAGAAAATGAAGTGAGAAACATATTAAGTCCCATGTGTGGGCTTGTACATTGGAGATATCTAATTAATTAGTTTATTTTTTTATTGTATATTTTTTGGAACAGGAAATTAGTGTCATAAAAATCATGAATTTTTTAATTGCTTGAATTTTGAGAGATCTCACAAATTAAAAAAAAAAAAAAACTACTTTCAAAAGGAAGATCCAAACAAAATTCTATAAACTACAAAATAACCCTGTTTAATTCTATTTCAATATAATAAAGGCCTAAACATTACTAACACTTGGATTCCCTGAGGATTCAATCTAACACTGTCCATGTTTCTTTCATTTAGAAAAATGGGAAGGGTCTAGGTTCCAGGCTTGCCCTTTTTACCATTGAGATCTGTAACACTGAGTAAGCCATTTTATCTTTTTGGGCCTTATTACTTCATTTGTAAAATTAGGAAGGTGATTAAACTAGATTATTTCTTATGTCTTCTATAGCTCTAAGACTGTTTAATATGGTATCAGGATCATGTGAGGTTCTCTTTTAATTCCTTTAACAATATTGTAAGTATTGTGACTTACAATAAATTGGTAATGCAAATTACTTAAAATAAGGAATATTGAGAATACCTAAAATTTTATATATGAATGTAGATACCCTAACTCATTGTGTGATGTTTAGAATGTTCTCATTCATTAATCATAGAAAGTCAACTATATGTGGGTATAAATGAGAAAAAAAAAAAGATAAAATTGACTTACTTCAGTGAAATGTATATGTAGCAACTTACATTTCTCAAACATGGACACCAAATCCCTTTACATGTTGACTCCCTCACTCCAACCTGTTCTTATACTGGTAAGTCTAAGCTCCAGAGGAGTAGCATCACCACATAACTATGCTCAAATTTTCTCAGGGTCTAGTCATTATTTTGTTGACAACATTTCCCCTATTCACCAATTGAGCCCTTGAGAACCACCATATACTTCCATTCTACACAAAACAGTCACAACAGTGATATATCTAGATTTTAAATATCATCTTTTTCTTGGCAATAAAGCCAAACTAACAATAACACCATTGATACACAACATAAATACATAATACTGTAATGCCAGAGAAACTGAGGCAAGACAGATTAGTTTTTTTAATATTTTAATAGTGGAGAATTTGGGCTAGCTGAAACTAGTAGGCTGAATGGGACTCATCTCAAAGCATCCAATCTCTAACAATTAATTCCAGAGACTTTTATAGGCCTCAGCTATCAAGGAAACAAAAGCAAGGGTGGGGTGAGGCAGAACACTGGGTGAGTGGACAAGCCATAATAATTTTAGTTGCGATATGGTGGGGGTCCAGAAGGTGGTCCAACAGGAGATAGAGAGTGTGGGCAAGAGATAGTGAGCAATACCCAGGCATCTGGCTTAAGCCATCTGGAGTTTTATGACTCACGGGAATGTGAGAATGACCAGAGCTTAATGGGGTAAGGAAAAGGGGGTTTGGCCATAATATTTTATTCAGGGTACAGCATAATAATTCATGGAAACTGAGGTATTACAATTCAGGGAAGCTGAGGCATTACAATACACATATGTGGTTTATATGTGCTTATGTATGTGTACACATGTATGTAGTTATGATCTTATTACACATACACATATGTATGCTTATAATCAAATGAATAAATAATATATATCATAATCCCCATATAAATGTTAACCATTCTCTACTCCAGTGTCCTCATTATCTGTCAGGAATATAAACATGCATTTACCTAATGGGTGACTTCTCTGATTCTTTGAGGGCCATCTCCAATCATCCTGATCTACATCTGGCCACTAGACTCAAATGGCTCTGAAGAAGAAAGCCCGATTCACTTGCATGTCATGACATCATCTCTTTGATGTCATGACATGATCTCTTTGATGTCATGGTCCTCTTCAAGAAGTAAAAACAAACAATAACAGCTTCTAACCTTTCCCTCTGCTCAGCAAGATACATGGTATCCATCATTTTCAACATCAATATACTTGACACAGTTCTGAAATCTGCCCTTTCAAATCTCGTGTCTTTATGGATTTAGATAGTAGGTATTTTTTTATTAATACCTCCACTAATTTTATTAATACCACACTCCAGCTTAAAGTTAGTAACTATATTTTCATCTATTGTAGATAATCAGATAAATTTTTTTTCCCCGTAATTATAAAACAGTTTTGGTTTCCTTATTGTTCCAATATAACACAGCTTATCACATTCAAAATAAGCAATTACTACTTAGAATTCTAAGTCAGAGTAACTGTTTCACTTAGAAATATGAATAGACCAGTACCCTAGAGAAGTGAACTTCCAAGGCAGATTTAGATTTAACTCAGTAATTGCTGTTTTCTAGATCCAGGGGCCAGATAAGAAGGACTGGAGATCTTCTGGGTCGTGGTCTGAGCCCTGAACCTTTTTTAATTCAGGTCTTAATTTGATTGAGGCCACACCCATTCAGTGATTAAGGCTAGGTAGCAATTAAGGCAATGAATGACATCTTTGACCTAGTCAAAAGGTATATCCCTCAGGGCTTCTGACCAAAACAGAAATAATTACCATTTATGTTCACACCCAGTCAATCAGTACCCAAACAAGCAGATTTGTTCCCCATATATGTGAAGTTCCTAAAGGACCAATCTCTTTCATTCATTCATCCATCCATCCATCTATATATAAATATACATTAGTGTGTGTGTGTGTGTGTGTGTGTGTGTGTGTGTGTTGTTTGTAGCAACAGCTGGGAACAACCTTTCCCATTAAGGATACTTAACTCTAGGATCTAGAGGGTATGTGATTCAGTTATTAGGGAATCTGACCTCTAAAGGAAAAGATCCATGATTTCTGGTTCTTTATGATTCAACCTTAGAACCTTAAGGGAAATTCTATAAAGGAAAATTTTGGTTTATGTATAAGGCTTCTGCAAAAGGATATAAAAAGGTATTCAATTTAAAATACAGATTAAATAGAAGGCACTTATCTATATTCTCCACACAAAAGAACTATTTAAAACAGATATATAACAACAACAAACATTCTTACCAGATTTTGGTAAAGATTTGAAATATGAAATACTAATATTTACATATTTATAATTTATAACATGTACATGCAATATATATGAATAGTTATTCATAATTCCTATTATATCCTAACAAGAGATTAATATCTGTATCTCTTTCTAAGCTTCCTTTTTTCTTCCACGTATGAAATGGAACTCTTTTCCTTTTCATTTTTTTCATCATATCCACCTTCTCCCCAAAAGAAGACCTCCTTTATAACAGAGGCATGTATAAGTATACATATGCATATATATGTGTATGTATATATGTATATAAAACTAATCAGTCAAGGAAGAGTCTTTCAGGGTTGTTTTCCATTACATTATTGTGCAAATGATACCCCAGCTTTTGATAATTTCAGTCTTCATGATTTTACAGAATTCTCCTAGGTTTCTTTGAAACTGTCCCTGCATATTTCTTTTAGGACAGTAACACCTCATTGCATTCACATACCATAATTTCTTTAGCCATTCACTGAGGGATGCCCTTTTTCTTTCCAGTTAGAATTTTCATTTCTAATGGGAATAAACAGAAATGCAGATGTAAGATAATGTGAGGAGGATGTGAAACTGGGGAGGAAGAAAGGACTCATTAAAGGCTTTCTATGGGAGATAGGACTTGAACTAACCTTGATTGAAACAGAATTCTATAAAATGATGAGGAATCAATTTAATCCATAGCACTGGGCATAGGCTATGAAAAACTATGTACATGAGTTATATAATATCATGGCAAGGAACACCAAGTAGGCAAGTAGGCCCTTTTAGTTGGGAGATAGAGTGCATTAAAGGGAGAAATGTGAAATAATTGTATCTAGTAAGTTGTAACTAGATTGTACCAAAATAGGTAGATTATGCTTAGGAACTCCTAAGAATGCTATAGTCTAAGATGAATGATAATATATGTACAAAAATACAATAAAATTATGGGTAATTGCATAATAAAAATATAAATATTTAAAAAGTATAAAAATGATAAATGATAATGATAAAACAATGATAAACTATCAAAAAGATAGTTTATAAGAGCATTAGTCAGTCAAAAATCATTCATTTAGCACTTACTATGTGCCAGGCATCTTACTAAGCATTGAAATTTGAAGAATGATAGAAGATAAATCCTGCTTTCAAGAAGAGTACAATCTAATGGGGGAGAAAAAAAGTGGAACAACTAAGTACAAAGTAAATTCTATAGAGGTTAAATTTCAAATAATCAACAAAGTGAAGACACTGGGATTCAGATGGATTGGGAAAGTCTTTTTTTTTTTTTTTAGAAGTAATGAGGATGGAGTGTATTCCAGGTATGAAGAATAGGGGATAGCCAGTGAAAATGTCCAGAGCTGGGAGATACAATATTTTGTGGGACAATCAGAAATGAGGCCAGTGCCACTGAATCATAGAATATATAGGACAAGGTAAAGAATAAAATAGGGGAGAACCAAGGAAAGTGATATTTACCTATATGAATTTTATTAGATGGGATTTGTGATTAAATCCTAAACTTATTCTCTTGCCCTGTTATGCAAATTCTTCTCCCTTCAAGTTGCTCTAGCCTTTGAGTGAACAAATAATCTGCTAATATTGGGATATTATCAGACTTCATAATTTCACTTTATGCCAATTTTTTCTTTCAGTGAGGATAGTCCCACTGCTGCTGCAAATGATCACTCCTCTGTGACTTGTCTTTGAGAGTTATTTCAATGGAAAAATGTATGATCCCAGAACCAGCCTAATGATGAGATTTCCTGGAGTTTGCTTAATTGACTGTCAGCCAGAATTGCCATGGTAAAATTAATTTGTACTAGAATTTCCTCATGTATATAATACAAATACCTCCCCTCGTCCTCCAACCCCAATATAGGTTAGGCTCAATCTTTCTTCCTTCCCCCTCTGATGGGGACTAATTTCCCCTAAAAGTCAGTAACACTGTTCCTAAGACTTCACTGGCTTCTGCCTCCCACTTCCTGGTCACCTAAGGGCATAAAGTATCAAATAAGAGTCGCATCTTCTCTAAATTAATGCATTTCTGAAGACCGTGTAAATCACCACACTTTGCCTTGTTGACTACATATGTTTCTACATGGAAATGAGGTGGGCCCATTCAGAGAGCCTAACTGTCATCTTTGTTGCATATCCTTGATGCTTTAGAACAATGTAGACTTTTTTTTTTGTTTTGCTTGATAACTTGCTAGTATCTCATTTTGTCTCAACGTTAAACTTGAATTAAGGGACTGATGGTATTAGAGTGCCTCTAACATATGTTATCCATCATCAAACCACTATTACAATCTTTTCTAGCACCATAGAAACTCAAAGATTCTATATTTCAATAGATTGACCTTCAAGAGCCCAGAGCTCTCTACATCCAATGAAGCATCAAAGGATTATTTTAGTGGAAGTGTTGAATATTTAAAGAATTTAAAATATATTTTCCCATGTAGAACAATGTTTGCCTATTTTTGCCTGATATTTACATGTTATTTATCTTCACTATTCCAAAAGATCTGTGAGTTCTTGGATAGGGAAACTCCATTTATCTATGACATACATTGCCATATATTAAGAGAATCTCTCATCTTATCTTGTTTCATCCTATCATTACTTGACATTTCACCCTATCATTATTTGATAATACACATTGGGTCTTATTTCCAGAAGATGATAGTAGAAGGGATAATAGAAAGATTCTACAGAGAGCATTGTACATAGTAAAAGCAAGATTATATGATGATCAACTATGATAGTTAACTCTTCTCAGCAATGTGAATCAACACAATTCTAATAGATTTAGGAGGGAAAATGCCATCCACATCCAGAAAGAGAACTATGGACATGGATCAAAGCAAAGTATTTTCACTTTTTATTTGTTTATTTGTTTGCTTTTTCTTTCTTATGGCCTTTTCCCTTTTGGTATGATTTATTTTACATAATATGATAAATATGGACATATGCTTACAAGTATTGTACATATATAACTTACATCAGATTTTTTGCTGTCTTGGGAAGGGGAGAGGTAAGTGAGGGAAGCAGAAAAAATTTGGAACACAAAATCTTATAAAACTGAATGTTGAAAACTATCTTTAATGTATTTGGAAAAACAAAATACTATTGATGGGGAAAAAAGAGAGATCTAACAATAAGAAATACAATAACTTATCATATAAAAATATTGCAGGTCAGGGTTTTTTGACAGATTACCTAAAGGCAACATAAAAGATTAATTATGTTACTATGTCATCATGTCTTTGCTTTGGTTGCTCTGATAGGCTCTGTTTACTTGCCTTTTAAACAGGGGCAATATAGATAAGAATTAACCTGAAATTATTTTCTACTTATTTAACAGAAATTGTCTATCATGCCTTCAGTAAGGAGGTATTCTACACAGCATACTAATTACTGCTTGGGACTTAAATGACTTAAATTATTTTTCCATGTCAAATACCAATTATAGGCAAAAAGGAATTACTTTTCCCTGATTATTGGAAAGGTAAGGTACACAGAAAAAAAATTCTTCTTTTGTGGGCACTACAAGATTATCCAGAAGTGGCCTCAGTAGTTCTGTGGCTTTCTCTAGTCTCTGATTATTGACAGTAATCTGTATTTCAAGAGCTCTCTTCAAACTTTTGAGTCTGAGGAGCAATAATAATAGTAATAGTAATAATAATAATAATAATAATAATGCTCTATTACCTCAACAAAGAAGACAAAAAATTATAAAGCATTTCTTGGAAAATAGTATAACACCCATGGTACAGAAGCTGTTCTCTGGTAGAATACTGTCTTATTTCCACACAATGAGAAATAGGTCTGTTCTTTCTTTTTAGCTTGGAAACCAGAGGTTTGTCTCAGTACCCAGTGTCCCAATGGTATGTGACTTTGCTCTTTAAAAGAATAGTCCTCACTTCCGGGAGTCAAAATTTTTTGGACAATGACCAATCAATCAACTAAATAGGTCCTACAGGCATTTGATTTGTCTTTGACTCTAAATCTTCCTGCCAAAAGGATTAATGTCTCTGCCCCAAGTTTCTATCTGACTTACGGTTAAAAAATTCATCAAGGAAAGAGCCAACCGCATCCAGAGAGAGGAATATGGGGATTGAACGTGAATCAAAACATAGTATTTTCATCTTTTTTGTTGTTGCTGTTTGCTTGCTTGTTTTTTTTCCTCAATTTTTTTTTCCTTTATGATCTTTTTTGATTTTTCCTTTTGTGCAACATGATAAATGTAAAAATATGTTTAGAAAAATTGCACATGTTTAAGCTATAGTGAATTATTTTTAAGCCAGGAGGAAGGTTGGAAAGGGAGAAAAATTTAAAATACAAGGTTGTGCAAGGGTGAATGTTGAAAACTATATACATATTTTGAAAAATAAAAAGCTATAATAAAAAATAAAAATAAGAAGTTCATTAATTTCTAATTTCCAACCTGGACCTAAAATTTATTCTTGAGGACTTCCTCATAAAAAATTAGAAATCTTTTTGGAAATGAGTTTCAATGAGTTTTCTTAGGAACCAAGAGACTAGTTTCCAAATTCCAAATGTGTATAGAGTGTGGCATCATCTTCAAGTTCAAATCTTTGTTTCAAATTCTTGTTTTTATGATTTATATGGCCAGAACTTGGCCCCCCCTCCCAGACTTTAAGACACTACACATTAACATTTCCCTTTCTTTATACTTTGCTACCCCACACCCCCACTCCAGGACAAATTTAAAGCATACATACAAGCTCCTGTCTCAATTACCATATATTCTTAATTCCAGGAGTTAGATCTAATTAGGTTTTATTATTGCTAGAATCTGTGAAAGAGAAAGAACCAGTGAGAATATTCTTTACCTTTCCAGAGAAAGTCTTTGTTTGTCAAGTCTCTGTTTGGTTTAAAAATCTAAGAATCCAAGAATTTTTGTTTTTATAAATTAGCAAACTTTATAGAGCTTCTGAAAAAGGGAGAGGGAAGGAAAGGATTAAACTGAGAAGCTGGGGAAGGAAGGAGAATTATAAGAATTTGGGTTGAAAGACTATGTCTGAACTACTGTCATTTTCTAGTTCCTTTCCTAATTTATAGGAAACTGGAGATATGTGGAGTATATATATTTTCTATGCTGCAGCATTCCAGTTAGGTTCTATCCCTAGTCACAGAAAAATTCTATTATCTGGAGAAGATGCACATAATTACATTACATTTTGATAAATCTTTACTCTCTAGAATAGGTATCCATAAGCCTTCTCCTTAAGTTTTTCTTGCCACAAGGAATTCAAACTCAGAATATCTAAAATTTCAAAGTTGAGTTAATTATTTTTTTTCCTAAAACCTCCACATTCTTCTGAGTTCTTATTTCAATGGCCCCACCAATTCCTTAGTCTCTTATATTCTGACCCTTGTGGTAGTTTTAACTTTCCTTTTCCTTACCACTTTCATCCAAACAAATTCTAAACTTCTTACATCCTATCTTTATAACAACTCTTTGTAATTGCCCCCTCTCCTGTGTTCCCACTGCCATTCCTCTAGTATACATACACCTTATCATTCCCCAAACAATTTTAGTAGTGTCCAAGAAGACCTTTCCTCCCTTATTTTCTCTTCCTCTCCCTGCCTTATGCAATCTATACTTTAGTATGACTATTAAAATAATCTCCTTCATTTGTAGGAGATTACAATTACAAATTACAATTTTTTTTGCTATTTTCCTATTTTTCTACCTTCTCCTTTCATCAAAACTAGGTTTTCCTGAATCCATGATTTGGTTTCTGAGGAAGTGGATCTACTCATCTCTGGTGGTCCTGACCTAAGAGTCTCAAGTAATTAGTGACACTTGTTCACTTGACCAGCTATATCTTCTGGATGTCCCTGCTTCCTTTCCAGTCTTCTATCCCTAATATGTTATACTTCTCCATTAGAATATAAAATCCTTGCAACTAATAATTATCTCCTTTTTAATCTTTTTTGTACCAACATATATCACAGTGTCTGGCCCATAAGTAAGCTTTTCTCCTTCCCTTCTCCCCACCCTCTTTCATCTGAGAAAACATTTCTAGAATTTCCTAAGAATAGAAGTTAAGCTCACTGATCTATATATAATTCTCAGGCTTTATCCTCCTCTCTCTTATTTTTTTTTTAAGTATTCATGATTTATTCCATTCTTTAAGCTTTTATTACTGTTCTGTTTTCCTTAATCTTTCAAAGATCACTCATAATGACTTAGCAATCACAACTGCCTATTATTTGCTTATGCATGGTTGAACTGCATGAAAACCTGGTAACTTGGATTCCCAAGCTAGACATTTTCATTATCTTCTAACTTATTTTTTTAAAATAATTATAGCTTTTTATTTTTCAAAATACACATAAAGATAACTAGCTTCAGCATTCATGCCTGCAAAACCTTGTGTCCCAAATTTTTCTCCCTCCTTCCACAACTCTCTCCTCTCCTAAACAAAAAATAATCCAATATATGTTAAACATGTGCAATTCTTCTTGTAATGATCAGGGAGAAACTGAGGCAGTATCACACATTGGAGATTAGGGAATACTTTATTGATCAAAAGATAAGACTAGCCAACTGAATAGGGCTAATGTCACAAAGTATTCAGTAGCTCATTGAGGGGCGTCAAGGATTTTATAGTTTCCATAGCCCAGGGAGACAAAAAAACTCATGGGAAAAGCTGAGAAATATCTGGGGTCCAAGGAAACTATCAATTCAATTCTGACAGGTAGGGAGTACAGGAAGCTTGAGACAGGAACTGGAAGACAGTAAGTCTGGAGCCAAAAGATAAAGGGTATGTTCAGGGAGAACATCTGGAGGTTTTATGACTCTTTTGGAATGTGAGTCCAATTATTTCTGATGGTCAGGAAGTGGGCGTTGCTATTTTGGGGCAGAACAATCAAGGGAAACTGAAACAGAGCAACTGAGGGAAACTGAGACATGGGAACTGTGGCACAACATTCTAAACATATTCCTACATTTATCAAGCTGCACAAGAAAAATCAGATCAAAGGGTAAAAATACTATATCTTCCAATTTATCTTATAAATCAAGTCTCTATTAACCATTACTTTTCTTTCCAAACCAAAGATCATTCTTCTTGATTGAGAAAACATACATAAAAAAAAACCCCAACCAAACAAACAAGAAAACATTTTAGTAGTTTTGCCATTTAAACAGCTAAATGTGATAAAGGATGGAGTACAGGCATTGTAGGTAGGAGGACCTGACTCCAGTCCAGCCCCTAATACTTAGTATTTGTATGACCCTGAGCAAGTCACTTAACTCTATTTGCCATAGTTTCCTCATCTGTAAAATAAGCTGGAGAAGAATATGGCAAATCACTCCAATATCTTTGCCAAGAAAATGACTTAAGGGGTCATAAAGAGTCAGCTATAACTGAATAAATCTTTCTGTCCTCTACTATTATTTCATCCTCTGTGGATTTAATCTTCCTTTTTTTCTCCTCAATGCTAAAATAAAGCATTTTAATTGACCATAGCTTTTTTTTTTTTAACACAAGAATTTCAGGTCATTCTTAGTTTTAGCATCCCTCATACTATTCTTGTGGGAATTAGCTCTTCCATAATCTGGATTTACTCTCATGTCCTGTTCATACATCTTTTTTTTTTTCATATATAAATTGAGTTCTCTGTGTACCTTTATCATTCTTAGACAAATCCTCATTTTCTTTCTCCTTGGCTTAAATCCCTTTGTATCTTCAGAATTTCATTCAAAACACTTGAAATGTAATCATGTCATATAATCCATTCTTTCTTTAAAATTTTAAATTTGTCCCCTTAAATATAAAATGCACATCTCACTATCTTCAGTTTTCTCTCTTTACTCACAAATTTTAAGATGAAGTGATTATTTCATTCCATGTTTCCTTTTATTTGTATCCCAGCATATTAGGCAGATCCCCTATAGTGAAGATATGGAAAAAAACATGAACATTTATTACCCAAGATGAACTAAAATATGGATGAGTTGTCATCTTCATCTCTTACATCATGGATAGAGGCTCATAAGTAATTGAGGTTATAAAAGTAATGAATATTTGATTTGATCTAGTATTCTTCCTATAGTCAGCACTCAAAAAATGTTGATGAATTTAGAGGATTACTTTTGTCATATTGCATGTAGCAAATAGACTGTGTAACTAACTAGGACATACATATACACTCAATCTGATGCTTACACTGTCTGTGTATCCTCCCACCCCAATACCATGCAGAAAACAATTACATACATACATACATATACATATACATTTATATATATACATATATATATATGTATATATATATATATATATATATAAAATCTTCCAGGGATTATCATTATTATTCCTACAACTAGAGTCAAATTTCAGGGAGATTGGCACTAGGATCTCCACTTGATGCTTTCATTCTCTCCCTTTCTATGCCCCTATGAAAAGACTAAAAACAACCAAAGAAAAACATAAACATCTGAGAATTTATATCCAGAAGCCTCAAAAGTCCACAGAAATACACACTTGAATAAATATCTCTATGTACATATTTCTCAGCTTTCATATACCATTCTCTCATTACTTCCTTTGCCTCTCAGTCTTATATTAGTATTCTATTCAATTTCTGCACAGGTAGTGTGTAATTCATCTACATTTCATAACAGAGAGCCATAAAAGACTTCTGAACATACCTTCTTGTCATATCAAGAGACCAACCTAAGAACTTCTCCATAGTCTGGGAATATATGCATATATATTCCCACAGGCACATAAGTACAAAATATTTCAGCAGAATTTGCTCTGTTCTGAAAATTGGTGGTAGAGTCCCTTATGATTCTTTATATCTATTTCAAGTTAAAAGTTATTCTGTTAGGTACTTATATGCCCTTAAAATTCCTACATGTTGCAAAGTGGCAAAAAAAAATAAGGTTCTCATTTGATATTTCTTCAATTTAATGTCATCCTAGGATGTTCTTTCTTTCTCTTTGGCAAAGTTATTGGACAACATCTAACAGTGTTTTCTGGCTCTTTCATGAGTGACAGTTGTTAATAATCAGAGGATATGTCTTTTTATCTATTTTCCATTTTTTTCATGATCAATAGCTTGTTTCAATGAGTCAGATTGAAACAATTTATAATTTCACTCTATTTCTTTTCATTCCAATTTCTTTTTTAAATGTTGATTTTGAACTTTCCTCTACTGAATGGAGTGTATGCACACAATGCACATTTAGAAAGTAACCCCATGTTAGTCACCAGTTGTTTTCTATCTGTTAAGATGTATTCTATTTTATTTTGGGGACAATAACTGTTTCAAGATTCCCATTGTCAACACCTTCTGATTCTACTCAAAGAAAGTTTTTATGATCTGAGGTTTTTGATTAATCTTCAAGTCTTGAGCCTCTTTCATTTTTTTATTTACAATCATACTTTTCAAATTTGAAGGGCTTATTTTGTTGTCTCTTGTCCTCTTCTTGGCAATAAATGTATCCAGTGTTACAATATATAGAGATTGTGTTCAAAATATCTTGTAAAATTCTTCATAGATTTTCCATATTTCTATATCTTTTATAGGAGATTTTGGTGAATAATCTTTTGATTTTTTAAAATCAGTATTTAAAAGATTTTATGTCTCTGCATATAATTTTCTCCCCATTCTATGTAACTTCTTGGTGGTTTTTAGTCTACCAAGTCTAAATGGAATTTTGGAAGTAGATGAGAAATTCCAATGATTTATCAAGGATGCTTGTACCAATTACATTAATTACAACTGTTTTCTTGCTAATTTTGTAATGGAAATCATAAACTATCTCTTCTCTATCAAGCTGTAGAAGATTTGGTAGTAGAATCTAGAGAAAGATTCTGTTATTTTTATAATGAGATATACCATTAAGAAGCTAAATTTTGTTATTATGCATAGTTTCTAACAAGATATATCTGAAACGGAATTTTTCATCATGAAATATTTACTTAAAATAAAGCAGGGGAGATGGGAAAAATGTGAGCTATTTAAACATACCAATCAGTTTCCTTTAAATATTACATTAAAAACAAATTGGTCCTAAATCAAATATCTATAGTACTGTTGTGTGTACATTCAATTACTTTTGTTATTTACAGTAAGTTAATTTTGAGTCAACTCTGAATGGGGTGGGGATGTTCAGGTCTTTGTAGAAAAGAACACATTCAATTATTTTCAAGATTTTTCATTTAGAACTCTTGAAACAATCATCTATGAAGGAACTTACATATGTAAGCATTTGCTAGACTTTTCATACCAAGTGTAACCAGATACCTACAAAAAGAGGTTAGAATTTCTAACTAATGATATTTAGAAGCAAAATTTTACTTAGGAATTTTAAAAGGCAAAGATAAATTATCCATCAAACATTTTTAAATCAATTGCCAAATACTTTTCACAGATACAATTCTGCTAAAATTTTGTCATTAATTTATTACTTAGCATGGAAAAAAAAAAGGTATAACTCTCAATAGCAATATACCTTGATAGTTCATCTAGTTTTGCAAAGTGCTTCTTTTTCTTCCTCCTGTTGAGCCAAATGAAACAGCAATGGACATAATTTGGGGGTAATTAGAGAGAGAGAAGTAGTGTGCCATGGTGGCAAAAGTGGTGAGGCCAGAATCAGGATATTCTACTTTCATAACCTACCTGTGAAATGCACAATATGGTGCTGGACAAGCTAACTAATTTCTCTGAATCACAAGCAGTACTTAAAAGAATTCTTGTTGTAGAGACAGATGACATGAATTCAAATCCTACCTTTGCTTCACACATTTGTGTAGCTTCCCTAGGTCTTGGTTTTCTCACATGTAAAATAAGGGGGCTGGTCAAGATAAACTCTAAAGTTCCTTTTAGCTATGGTTTTATGACCTAAAGAACAACGCTGGCAGAAACAGCAGCAGCAGGATGCTGTAATGAATAGAAGGATGTCCCTAGAGACTTGAAGGCCTGTGTTGAGGTCTTCTTGCTTATGTGGGCTGGTCAAATCATTTAATCTCTATAATTATGCTTGAAGGCAATAAATTTCAGAGCATTTGCTGATCTGTATAGGTACAGGGACTTAACTTCATCAGTAATCGCCAATATTAATGAATCATAGGGCTGGACTAAAAAACAAAATTATAGATTATGCACCACAAATACTCTTATTTTTGCCCTTTTAAAATTATTAACAGTCTACTATCCTACTTGTAATCCTTAGATCTCAATCTATCATGCTCCTTTTGAATCTTATTCCTTCCCATGGTGCACTGCATAAGCTCTGTTAATTAAAACTTCAGCATTTTCCTTCCAGTTTCTCAAAACAAATAGAAATGGACTTTTTCCCTGAGGATTTCACATCCTTAGCAACCTTGTCAACTCAGTCTCCAAATTTTCAATTTATCTTACCACTAGGGATAAGAGAAATGGATATTAGACTCTTCGTATCTCTATATCCCCCAATATTATTAGAAAGCAATTACAACACTCTACAATTTCAGTTTTTATGGAAGCTCATGACACTTGATTATAGAACACTATTGCATACTCCTTGAAGTTCTGTCTCTCAAACTTTTTTCTCCATCCTTTTTTTTTTTCATCAACCTCACTCTTGCCCAGTAGTCCATTTCATTCCATTATCTTCATCCACTTTTAATACAGGGTTTCCCAAATGTCTTAGTGCAGTTTAAAGCTGTAAGAACTTCAGAAGTATAAATGCTATAAACTTAAAAATAATCAATCAAAATATAATTATTCAAATTTCTTTTACATTTGTTTAATTTTGGAATTTTAAAATAATGATTTTTTAATTTTAGGAAGATGAGGCATCTTGCCATTTTGTATTGTTTGTGACAATTTTCTGATAACACTTTCTCCAATCAGTGGCTTTTTAATAGGGGAGGGTCTCTCATTGGACCACTTCACTTCATCTACCTCCATCAAATATTTTTTCTTGGGGTGTTATGTCAAAATCTCATTTGTTTTGATGATCTTAAGGCAAGAACTCCAAATACAGTATTTTAAGTCACTGTACAGCAGTCAATGAAAGTTTTTTTTAAGTTTGAAAATCAGTTACAGTGATATATAGCATAAAATGTTGTTGTCAACATTAGGAAACATTTGAAACTTCTAAAAAATGGAAATTTTAACAATTTTTATAAATTATAATATTTATCCTTCAGAAATTATTAAAGCTTAAAGCTGCATTAAGACTTTTTTATTATTATTAATACTTTTTATTTGCAAAACATATGTATGGGTAATTCCTAAACATTAACCCTTACAAAGCTTTCTGTTACAAATTTTTCCCCCCTACTCCCCACCCCTCCCCTAGATAGCAGGATATCCACTACGTGATAATTATGTTAGAATACTTAAATCGAATATATGTATAGTTATTGCCACACATCATTTTTTTGTTCAGGAGAAATTGTATCTATAAGAGAGAATAATCCGATAAAGGAAATACAATGCAAGCAAACATCACTAGAGAACATGAAAATGTTATGTTGTGGTCCACATTTCACAACCCTCTCTCTGGGTGTATATGGCCTTCTTCACTGAACAATTGGAATTGGTTTGAAGCATTTTATTGTTGAAGAGAGTCGTCCATTAGAACTGATCCTCATATAGTACTGTTGTTGCCGTGTACAACGATCTCCTGGTTCTGCTCATCTCACTCAGCATCAGTTCATGCAAGTCTCTCCAGGCCTCTCTGAAATCGTTCTGTTGGTCATTTCTTACAGAGTAATAATATTCCATAACATTCATATACCATAATTTATTCAGCCACTCTCCAATTGATGGGCATCCCTTCAGTTTCCAGTTTCTAGCCACTACAAAAAGGGCTGCCACAAACATTCTTGCACAGGTGGGGCCCTTTCCTTCTTTTATGATTTCTTTGGGATATAAGCCCAATAGAAACACTAATGGGTCAAAGGATATGCACAGTTTGATAACTTCGTGAGCATAGCTCCAAATTGCTCTCCAGAATGGTTGGATCCGTTCACAGCGCCACCAACAATGCATCAGTGTCCCAGTCTTCCCACATCCCCTCCAACATTCATCGTTATCTTTTCCTGTCCTGCTAATTTGACAGGTGTGTAGTGGTACCTCAGAGTTGTCTTAATTTGCATCTCTCTGATCAATAGTGATTTGGAGCACCTTTTCATATGATTATAAATAGTTTTAATTTCATCATCTGAAAATTGTCTGTTCATATTCTTTGACCATTTATCAATTGGAGAATGGCTTGAATTTTTATAAATGTGAGACAATTCTCTATATATCTTAGAGATGAGACCTTTATCAGAACCCTTAAATGTAAAGATGATTTCCCAATTTGATGCTTCCCTCCTAATCTTGTCTGCATTAGTTTTGTTAGTACAGAAACTTTTTAACTTAATATAATCAAAATTATCTATCTGGTGTTCAATTAAGAGTTCCAGATCTTCCCTGGACATAAATTTATTCCATCTCCACAGGTCTGAGAGGTAAACTATCCCATGTTCCTCTAATTTGGTTATAACATCACTCTTTATATCTAGATCATGAACCCATTTAGATATTATCTTGGTGTGCGGTGTTAGGTGTGGGTCCAGCCTTAATTTCTTCCACACTAGTTTCCAATTATCCCAGCAGTTTTTGCCGAATAGTGAGTACTTATCTCAAAAGCTGGGGTCTTTGGGTTTATCAAACACTAAATTGCTAACGTTATTACCTAGCTTGTCCTGATATCCTATCCTATGCCACTGATCGACTGCTCTATTTCTCAGCCAGTCGCTGCTTTATAATATAGTTTTATATCTGGTACAGCAAGGCCACCTTCATCTGTCTTTTTTTTTCATTAATTCCCTTGAAATCCTTGACCTTTTGTTCTTCCAAATGAAGTTTGCTACTATTTTTTCTAGATCTGTAAAATAATTTCTTGGGAGTTTGATTGGTATGGCACTAAATAAGTAAATTAGTTTGGGTAGTATTGTCATTTTTATTATATTCGCTCGGCCTACCCATGAGCACTTAATGTTTTTCCTGCACTAAGACTTTAGGGATATCCTGTACACTTGTCAGAGATCCTTCTAGACATTACCTTGGGTTCTTTTTTAACTGCAATCACATCCATCTACATTGCAGTTCAAGTGCCTGATAAGCTAAACTTTATTAGGGTTTATGTCACTGAAGGTTTGACATCTGACCATCACTAGGGTTCAGCTTTTTGAAAGTGTTGGACTTTGACATTTTCCTCTTTGATTATAATCTGATTCTCTCATCCTTCACTGGTCATTTTCATTACTTCTTATCATCTCAATACTTTTTATTCTCCCAGTTTGTCATTCCCATTATAGTATTTCCCACTTTCCTAATCAACTTGAATCTTATATTCAGCACAAGCACTGAGTAATCCCACACCTCTTCCAACATACCCATCATTTTTGTCTCTAAACTTGGCTTACCTACTACCTGCTTACTAAAGTCCATAAAGGAGATTATCTATCTTCTTTATCATTAGTTTGAATAACTGAGGCTTGCTGGCATTATTGCATATGAAGTCATTGATCAATGGGTGCCAAGCACATATATGTCACTAACTAGTCATATATCCTGCTCCAAAGCTGTAATGTCATTGCTTTTCAGTAGTTAATTTTCCATATGATTTCCCATGGGTCCAATTGCCTGATAAATGCTAACTTTCTACTGCCTCAATCCTATCTACTTTTTTTTTTTTAGGATGGATTACCTTTATGTTTCAGCTTCCAATAAAATTCCGTTCTATAAAAAGAATTATTGGCTTTGCCTATGTCATCTTGTCATTCCCAAATAATGGCAAAATTTTCCTATATATATATATATATATATATATACACATATATATTTATATAACTTCAGACAATGCCCTTTCCCTACAATTCTCTTTCTAATTCCTATTATTAGACTACACCTAACAAGGGGAAGATTTTATTTAGTGGTAGATGGGGGGGAGAGGAGAATCATACAATATAAGCAATAATTGCCAGCAGATACATTTGTGCCTGTAGATCCCTAGAGACCAGTCTATCTGATTTCTGAATACTCTGTCGGGATTAGTTGGAACAAGGCCATTCTAATGGAACAATTTGTCAAAAAGTTTAATAAATGAGTTGATAAATAGAAGCATGCATATAATAATTTACATAAATACACACATACATACACTTATGTGTCTAATGGTAGCCATCTCTAGATGAGCCATAGTATTTATTACATGTACCAATAGCCACTCATGTGGATCCCTATACTTCATTAGAAGAATCCACTTCCAAATGATATGATATTTTAAATTGGTGATTGACCAATATGACAGACCTAATGAATCACCTTCAATTGGTAATTATGAGCTAAGCACTGCAAGGACAAGTTTCTCTAGACAATTACCATTTCTTGCTCTTTTTGAACCAGTGTTTTCTGGTACATATCAATATTTTTGTCAATTCATTCAGTGTTCAGGAAATGAAACAATATCTATGTCTTGAGGTAAATGCTATGACATCTACTTGGTACCGTAGACGCTGATTATAGTAGTGTAGCTGTCCAAACTGTTTTAGAATTCCAAACTTTCAAACAACTGCTGGCCACAAACCCCTGGAACAATTTCCTTTAGTGCTTTTTATAACCAGCTGGAGTAACAGGTCTCTTTCTAAAAATGATTACATCAGCCTATTCTTTAGCAGCTGAGTGTAGAGGCAAGAACACATCACAATTGGTGCCAGAAGAACAAGGTTCAAGGTTTGTCTCAGGTACTTATCACATTATTTCCTTTCTCTGGGCATGTTTCCTCACTGTAAGATAAAGGTTTTGGACAAAATGACCTTGAAGTTATTTTCCAGCTCTTAACTTATGTTCTTATGATGCTACCTGTTAGAAACTAGGCATCATTTGGTATCTGTAGGTTCTGACCCTCCTCTTTTGAGCTCAGTGAGTAGGATTTTAGAACATCTTTCTGTTCCCTTCCAATTCTGAATTGTTTTTAGTTACTATGGGGACATCTTTTATTGCAATTATGTCCATAATTAGTGCCACCTGATCTTTTGTTTTCACCACATTTTCCTTGAGAGAAACATTCAAAAAATTACATATTTGCTAGGGGAACAAATGAAAAATTACTTTTCCAGTTGATATGAGAGCCAGAAGGGAAGAATCTAGGACGAGCACTTGTAAGCAAGGTTCAAAAAGTGCATATTTTAGGTCTTGAAGCACATTGGGCTCAGTAATGAGATGGAACTTTAGAAGATTCAGGTATGGGAAGATTCTATCATCATAAGGAATCTGCAACAATTTCTGGAGTTTTTTATACATCTCTTTCCTAATTTGAAGTTCCCTGAACATAAATATGGGTCATATTATTGTACACTGATAATTGTAACACAAGGTGTTTTGTATATATTAGTGATGATTCTTGTACAGCTATGGACAGGACTAGATGGCTTCTGCACTTTGTTATAGAGCAGCATTCAGGATGTCTGGTTCTGGCTTGGACCTAGTTAAGGTGTTCTTGTTAGTGCAGTATCAATTAACCATGTATTCAACTTAATCTGTGTGATAGCCCCAGTGTTCCTTCTCCTGTTGCTTACTACTCATGTGATCTTTTAAGTCAGAGGATTTCTATGAAACTGCTCATCTGCAAATTGAAGGAGGCAACATTTGATATCTTCCTTTTCACTTTAAATTTATGATCCCATGACACTCTAAAGGGAAATCTTGTTCTAATTCATTTGGGGTAAAATATTACCACCCCCCAAAATAAGTACCAGGATATTTCCTAAAGGGTAGGGATTTATTTTCAATGCTCACATACAATTGAAACAACTGAATGAGACAAACTATTTACATAAAGCATAAGTACAAAAAATATAATACAATTTATACTGTACATGATCAGGATTCTTCTTTTCATCTTCTTTATTTTTTTTACCAAAAAATTTTGGTAGAGATGACATGGGGTGAGGCTAGGGAGGGAGAAATGTTGCATTGGAAGATTGCCAATTTTACTGTCTATCAATTTACAAAGTCTCTGATGACAAATTGACTTTGGATACAGAAATTGGCAATCAAGTCTGCAGTGAAAACAACAGTATCACTTGCATAATGATGGCTAATTGCACTTTTAAGAAATTTAGTAATTTTCTTCAGAGTTGAAGGTAGATGCTGTCAGAATTTGTTTCCACCAGTTGGCTGGGCAATCCATTACCTGTTTCTTGAAGTGACAATAATAGAATGAAGGCAACAGGTAATGAGTCCCATGGCTGAATTGCCAACAAATGAACCTTTTGGAGGCAATTCATATTCACAATCAATGACTTATACAGATTGTTTTTTAACTATTGGTCTTTCAGTTTTCATTAAAAACTCATCTAAATTGTAATATTAGCACTATTGCAAACACTGAAGACTGAATGACACACAGCAAGTACAAAAGTGAAACTTAATGAAAATTTCTGCTAGACATATCTAACAACATGATTTTTAAAATGGTACATGCTAATTGACATATGACAAATGAGGAGAAGGCTCAGATCTAATGTGGAATGTTTAAAGACCAGCATGAGGAGCAACCTTGAAATATTGTTCAAGCAACCTTGAAATCTGTACTGAAAAACTGAACTACATTTTTTAAAATAAAAGACAACAATAATAACAACAAAACCAGTCATCTCATATTGAGACAATCCCAGGGTTTGAAAAACCAAAGTAACAGCTCCAAGGACAGTAGTAATACCATGTAAAAGACATCAAACCATAAAGTTCAACTGTGGAGAAAGTTTAATAAAGAAATACTCTTTCCATATGTTCTTTTTTATTTTTTTAATTCCCTAAAGAATTACTTTTGAGTTATTGTTGCAATGTTGGGTTTATACACTGATGTGACATGTTCTAAAGGAGCAGTGGCTTGTTACACAGATTAAATAGTGCAAAAAACACTGACTTTAACAAGTACTTAAACAAATCCTATATTGGTCAGAGAATAAGTATTTTCTTACATGATGCCTTTTCAAGTTGCACAGGCTGCTAGGTTCATTCAAAGACTTTCTTTCACAGTACAAAAGTGAAAAGTCTTTTTAGATCCATAATTATGGTTCAAAGGAGTATGTAAGAGTTCAGTGGGATTGGAGAGTGCCCATAACTCATACTGAGAGATAGTAGTGCCCTGAATTTGTAACTCAGTGTTGTGGCTTTGAAATCAACTGGGAAAATAAAGAATCATAAATCAGGCTTAATCTCCAAAATCATCGTTCAGTCTGCCACCCACCATGTTGAAGGCAGCTGTCAGTGACCTGTGATCAACTTTCTTGTTTCTATGGATGATGCAATGACAGGAACAATAAAAAAAAAGCTTCTAAAATCTATAGACAGCTCGATGACAATGCTGATACTGAACAGGTCTTTCAATATTCTTTTAAATATGTAAAAAAATTAAGGTAACAGTGATATTCTTTAAGGTGAAGTCTATATAGAGCACTGGCTGTGATGCTATATTAACAATAGATAATGAAGTAGGTGTTCTATTCATTTGCCATTCCTGAGTTCAAAGGGACATGTGAAAATGATATCTTAAAAATATTTCCAATATGTTTTTATCTTTTGCTAATTGGAACAAAAGTTGTGCTGGTGAAATAACCAAATACTGACCTTCTTCAAGGCACTAATTCATGTCTTTTCAAAAAAAAAAAAGTTTAAATATTTATTCTAGAGATGGCCCAGCAAGATATTTTGCCTTAGAGAAATTGTAAAGTGATAAAGATTGGATTGCCTAAGATCAGGATTTCCTTTCCAGCTGTGAGTCTTTTAGCCGAACATGGCATCATTTTCAGTTTCAACTATCACAATGTTAAATTGCAACAGAAGAGATTGCTGTTACCAAAGAAGGATTTTTTTTTTTGCCTCCCATAACTCTTTTGGTTTAGAAAAAGAAGTTAATATTTATTACTAGGAATGTATTTTCAAAACTCCATTATGCTTTTCCTTCCACATTTGCATTTTGTACTAATTATATTTCAACTTTAATTAGGTAAAACTGTTTTTTTTTTTTAAATAGGCTAATTTAGAAAATAGACCTCGGTATAGTTTGGAGGTGTGTGTGTATGTGTAATAAAATATTCTCAAAATACTAACCCTATTAAATGCTAATTTTGTGACAGTAGACAGCATAACTTCTTTGAACCTCTGTTTTCCTACATACAATAATGGGATAATGTTTAATCTTAGGATTGTTTTGAGAAAGCTATTTTGTAAACTTATATGAATGAGCTGTTATTGTTTGCTCAAGTTGAAAGGAACACTTGATTTTGAATTTAAACACTAGACATGACTCAACCAAAATGGTTTTCAGGAAATTAAAAATTTAGTGTACTTTCCTTTAGAATTATTAATATCTAGAGATTTGTAAGAGTTTATGAATTGGGTCTCCAAAATTTTGGTTTATTTGTATTTTTGTCATTTTTCTTATCATGTTAAACTGGATGAATATTTTGAATAGATCCAATTTTTACTTCATTTTATATTTCATCATTATACCAACTTTGCCCATTGAGACACAAACAAAAAAGGAGAAATTCACCTTTTTCAGAAATCATCTATAAACTCAATAAAGAAGACCAAATAATTTGGTCTTTTCCATTGTATTTCAATAATACAAAGCATGAAATATAATGATTTTTTTAAAAAAAATCTGTGTTTTTGTGTGATAGTAGAACATAGGAAAAAAGTATTTTAAGAGTAATAGTTGTTAAGCAATATGACTGTATCTTCATGTACACATTTGTTTGATGGATAATAAAAGACTGGAAATGTCTTTGAGATCATCTAATCTAACCCTCTAACTTCAAAGATGAAGAAAACAAATTCCAGAAAGATGAGGCACATGTTCAATATCATTCAGTAATGGCTGACATGGGAAATGAACCCAGGTTTCCAGATTTTCAGAGTCCAGAGTCCATCTAGACACTACACCATCTTTTTTAATTAGTTAATAATTATCCTTACAATAGTTCTCTTTTATGAATCCAAATGGAGGTGACCTCTATATGGGGTATAATCCCCCAATTTTAATAAAACTGCTTTATTCTAATAAATTACAATGTCTGTGATATGTTTTAGTAGTATATTTATCTCCCTAGTTAGGTTTTCTGTGGGTTTATATCAAATTTAATTTATACTGTTTGAGCCTGTTTCAAATAAAAGTCAGCATATATAAGGTCCAGAAGGTTTCCTTTTCTCTGACTAAATGACTACTATGGGGAATTCTTGCAAGGACAAACATAACATTGAATTTAAAATATCTTTAACCTTTAATAGTTTAAAATGTGTCTTTATTTCCCATATTTGAAAACCTTTAGCCTCATTTGTTGTTTAGTTGATTGTGGATAAATCTTAGCTAAAACCACAACCACAAAAGAATAGGAATAGCTCCTATATAACACTTTCCTTTCCTTACAAAAGTGTCAGTCAATCAATGGTTATGCAGATAAACATCAATTATGATGTCTCTCTATCCCTCCCTCCCTCTCCTCCTTCTCCCTCTCTCTTTTTCTCCCTCCTCTCTCTTTCCCTCCCTCCCTCCCCCTCTCTCTTCTTTTTCCTGTCTCTTTCTCTTTCTTCCTCCCACCCACTCCTTCTCCCTCTCTCTCAATTGACTGATCATGCAGTTAACACCAATAGCAAGTTTTTTTTGCTAAGAACTTTCGATTTTAGATTTGCACAGATCAACACTTTCACCCACTACAGCTGTTGCTAGCTGTTACACAGCCCAAAGCCTTCTTATATGAGAGGATTGTATGATACTGGCTTTGTAAACAGCAAAGTAAAGAGATTAAAAACTACATTAGGATACAGGTGATGTTACAGTAAAAATTCGTGCACAAGAAACACAATGAAGTGTTAAATGATATCCAGGGGCTACAGAAATTTGTGCAATTATAGTATATATGCAACTGATGTGGAAAGCTGTTTCAAAGCTTTGGGGAACTTTTCTCCCTCTCTGACTTACTGAAAAAAAAAAAGAGAGAAAAACACTTCTAAGCATCCTAAGGTCTCAGTGACTTTAAAAGAGAAAATGCTTAATTTGTAGTGTGTAGTGAAGAAAACAATAGAGCCAAACAATCTATTTTGCTTTTTATAAAAGTATGAATTTTCTATGAGTTTTAAAATAAATTCTATTGCAGTGCGTCTCCTTTCATTGACATCTGGAAAACCAACCCCTTACCAATGTAAGTCTAAGCCTTACCCATTCTTTATGCTAAAATCAGTGGTCAAAAATATTTACTTAAATATATTTGAATACTCATATTATCCATTGTTTTAGAGGTCAATTTATGAAATAAAGATTATTTCTGCTTGAAATGCTATAATTTTGATGTTAAATCTCACAAGATTCAATGATTTTAGAATACCCTTAAAGGTATATAAAATGATGTCATTTTCCATTTTAGGGTTATCACTGGATCTTTTTTTTTTCTAGAAAAAAAAAGTTCCCATGAGATTTTAAATTATAAAAGTGAAGAAATTAGTATTTGCTTTACACTTACTCCTTTTGTGTTTTGTATAATTTCAGAATTCCATAGGCCGAATGAATCCTTTTTGCACGTGAGTGAAATGGGCTTTGTATTATATGTGTCTTCTTATGTATCCATATATCGCACTCAAGTTGTTTTGAGGATGTCATGCTCTTAAAATATATTTTCCTCCTTCAATTCTGAATTTCATTAAAATTTCACTAATATTGAATGTAATAAAAATACTGTTGTATTGCTCCAAAGTGAAAAGTATAATTCTAATTAAAAAGTATTTAATTAGAATTATTTAAAATTTTCTGTAATGTTATGGAAGTGAAGATGGCTAATATAATATTTAAAAGTATAAAAACAGATGTGTTTAGGTTGAACTTAAATGTGTGTATATATATATATGTGTGTGTATGTGTTATTAACATAAGTACAATTACTATATGACAATCCCTTCTCTATCAATAGGTGTATCAGGTCTCTGAGATGATCTCTCAAGCTTACTTTTAATGTTACTCTTCTAAATTTCTAATTGATTTTCACTTTTTCATATATATATGCATATATATATATATATCCCTGGAGTTATTTGGATTTGTTCATATACAGATAATATGTTAAAATTTGGTTTCCCTTCTATAAACTCTTAATTAGATGAAGATTTTGATTATAGTCTTAAAATTGGCTATCAGAGCCAGAAGCTATAGAATATTAGAAGCTATAAAATCCAAACCCTTTATTTTACATATGAGAAAGCTGAAATCCAGTGAAATTAAGTGAATCCTATGGGGTCACAAATCTAGTATCTAGATGAAGTGGGATTTGAACCTAAATTTTCCAAATCTAGTACTTTAGCTACTACATCATCTTAGGAGAGATTAACTTTGAACATTAGCAGGAATTACTACAACTTTGAACACTAGCAGGAATTACTACAAGAGAATCCAAATGTAAGACTAAAAGCCAGTTTTTTAATAAAGTTCACCTGACCTTCCATTTTAACCAAGTTAAATATCATAAGAGGAGCTATTATTAAAATCATTTGATGTCAACCTTTCTTCCAATACATAGCATAAAGATGCTATGGGTTATGACTCTAGTTTTTATTCCAAGAGAAAAAGAAAATCAAGTTGTACAAGGTAAAAAAGAGGGATGGGGTGTGTCAAGCTATTCCTCAAAGTTTCTGCAGAAATTCAATGCTGTATAATATGAAAAAATATAGATGTGTTTTCTGCTAGTGGAGTTCAGTTATTGTGTGGGCAAATTGTGTAGATATGAAGAAGAGGCAAGATGTGTTAAATATATATACACATGTGACAAGACTATTAAAGTTGTTGGAAAAAATTTTAAATCACATATACCTAAAATATTTCAAGAAATATCTAGTGTAGTTATTCTAATCTAATTTGTGTTATTTGAATTTGTAAAATTCAGAATGCATAAAATTCTATTTCAATAGCCTGCAGGAAATAAAAGTAAAAGGTGTTTGGCAGTGGGTATCTTTAGATTTATATGTTATTTTTATGAAAATTCTGTTATTTCCCCCCAAATGCTACAGAAGACTCATAATATCAGATTGGCTAGTCTAAAAGCTTTTCCCAACTAATCTACTGAACTTGAAGCATTAATTTTCTTTTTTCCTAGGGGAAAAAATAGGTAGTATTACTTTTAAAGATTAAAAAAATTCATTAAGAGGGAAAAATGAAAATAAAGAACTATCCAGAAATAGTACCTGGTCCTTACAGAGAAGTGATGGGATCTATTGATGTTTCTATGAAGAATCAAAACAAACACCACACATATCGAAAACAACAAGGAAACTGTTTTGTGTTTCATTCATTAAATGTAAATCCACGTACAAACAACACAATCTGATGATGCATCCAAATAACACTAACGATACAAAATGAGCTCATCATTGGAAAAAGTATCCTGGAGGTACTGCACCCAGATGCCATCAGATTCCCAGATATCATCTGCCTTTTAAAACTTTACTATAGAGTAGTTGTTGAAAATATGCATAGAGGAAAAACTTTTCTCTTTTCTCAATTTAACAGCAATACACGGTGGATCATGATCTTTTTCTAACCTTAAATTCTTCCTTTGATCTTTACTGAATTAGATAATCCCATGAAAATATCCTTTAAAAACAATCTATATCATTCAAGATCACTGAAGTACACAGATTCGTCAATATGGAGGTTGGTTTTTTGCTAGATGTAACTTCTGCATATGTATCATTTTGTTTCTGTGGATTTTTTTTTTTTTTGTTTTGTTTTGTTTTACTTTTTTGACAGAATGCCAAGAGCTGTTCAGATGAAACATGTTTTACTGTTGTTTTCATTTTAAAAGAAACTGCTCAAATATCATTACATAATAAAACAGTTGTGTAGCATCTGTTAACATCCAAATAATTTGACTTTTTTCAATCTTTTGGGAAATGTCTGTGGATAGTGTTAAATACTAACACACTGAAATGTTTCTTTTATCAATAAACATTGCTCAGAACCTTAGGACCAATTAACGAGCATTGCTTTTTCTCTATGAGGCAATCCTTGAAGTTAATTGCCTCAGATGTTCGTTAACATACTGCAACAATAGAAGGCTTTCTGAGAAAAAGAGCAGTGGTACCAAAATAAAGACAGTCCCTTTACCTGAAGCTACAGGCAGAAAAAGACAGTTTAAAATTTAGATAGTATTAATTATTTACAGCATCTGGCTTATAAGAAGCCCACTTTAAACAACATCATTAATGCTCTTGTCAAAGATCGATTAACATATATCAGATACTTCAGGAGGATGACAAAAGTTGCCTTTCATAGCACAACTGCACTTTGGAAATTTGTCAAAAAACAGGCATTGGCAAAGAGATTTGTAACCAGAAAAACAGTCCTGTGTTGTCCATTTGTTCCCAAGCCAGCCAAGGAAGGGGCGGTAAGTCAATTATTATGCAGTTGGTTAGTTCATGGTTTGACCTCCTTGAGTTTTGATGGACCAGATGTATGGATCCTTTATGCAAATAACATGAAGGAGAGGACTTTGGAATGCCATGCAAATCCAAATGTTACAAGAATTAGTTAACCAGTAACATGCAGGAACTTTCAGATTGAATCTGCACTTTATCTCTCTAGCCTCTTCCCCAGCTTACACCAAAAATAATTAATGTGATGAGATAAAAGCTTGAGTTGTCTGAAAAGTTCTTATTAATATTCATTGCAGAAATGACTTACATCTGCATTTCATGTTTCCTGGCTTACTTAGGCTAGCTTCAATTCAATGAGAGAGACAGACAGAGAAAGAGAGAGAGAGAGAGAGAGAGAGAGAGAGAGAGAGAGAGAGAGAGATGTGGGGGGAGGGAAGGAGAGAGGAAGAGAGGGAGAAATGCTTCCAAGCATTCCAGGCACAACATTTTTTTAGATTGGAGAACATCTGGGGTCACTGTGGAACATCTGTACAGTAAAAATTTTTCTTCAGCATTTTATCCAGTGTTACATTGTTCTAAATACTTGAATTTAGAGGGATTTATCTTTAATTACTTATTTTCCTCTTCTAAAATTTCTTGAAAAGACACTCTTCAATGAAGCCAATGGTAGTATCCTTAATGGAATCTTCAAAGGCAGGTAGCACAATTACCAAAAAAGCTCAAGAAAATAATCCTCAACTTGTGGAGAAATTTGACTGACCACAATTAGAAAACTTCACATACAGTGACAAACAGTATTTCTCATGGCTCATTCAACTATGAACAGGTGCCGAAGACCAAATTTTCATGATGTCACACAGAGTTTTTGTTGTGATAAGGGATGTATTTTTTTGGCAGCAATGGGACACTGATGGCTTGAAGTGTGCTTGAAATGTCTCCAAACTTCATCTCTGAAGCCTCAAACACAGGGGCAGTCATGAAGCACAGGCCTTGGGGGACTGGGGAATTACAAGAGATCAAAAATATAAGAGCTATTAGTACTCATCATAATTATTGAGATCTGTAAAATAGGCGTTAGAATAGGTCTTTGCAGTGAGATGTGGATTGAAGTATTTGTTTCTTTCCTCTAGGATCAAGTTGTTTTTGTTAAATGCCTGTAAGAGGGATAAAAAAAAAAACCCAGTAAGTTATATTCCTAGAAGATGTTATGATAAGGAGAAGCCCTTTACCTGAGAACTTTTTTCCACATATCAGTTCACAGGTGAAATATAATAATAAAATATTCTGCTACCTTCTTTATTTCCAGATCATATGAAACACTGGACACTTACTTGTTAGAAAAAATATCTGGTAGGAATTCTATTTCTTAAAATATCCTTTTGAAATTAGGAAATATAACTTATTTTATTTGAAATAAAATTGAGATGATCTACTAGAAAGATGTGTAGCATTGCTTATTCCTTTACCTGCTCTTTGTCCATCATAGTACCATATATGAAAAGCCTTATGAATAACTTGCACATTTTTTCCCAAGAAATCTCAATTTTTATCTTTCCATTGTTTTTTCTTTGCCTTTTCTGTAGTTGTCCCTTGTATATAAGATTATTCTTCCATAATTTTCTAGTATAATATGTCTATTCCTAGAAAATCAGAATTTAGAAGCCCCAGGCAATAAGGATTGATGCTAGGAATTGGCTTCATTTCTTTGTCTATCCCATGCCATGTACTTTGACAGTCATCCGATACTTCATGAAAGATCAGAAAAAAATAAACCTAAATAACTCATATAAATGGAATTATTAATCATTGATATAAAAGTAGTTAGGTTCTGGTGAAATCTGATAATTACTTCCAATTCTAGCTTTTTCTGTACTATAAAACAAACTCTAAGATATTCCCATACAATGACCATTGAATGACATGTTGGACTCTAACTTTAAGTAAAACTTAGGAGAGTTCTCTCTTATCAGTGGTGTGAAAGAGGAAAAAAAGAGCACTGGGCTTTGGAATCTGAAGATATGGATTCAAATTTCATTATGACACCTATTTTCTATGTAACCTTGTTTAATTCACTTAACCTGCCTGAGCCTCAGGCTCCTGTAGGTAGGCCAGATGACCTATAAAGTCCCTTATAATTAATTCTAGACCTATGACCCAATTACTTAGGAGTAAAACATAGTTCAATTTCCTTATCTATCTTTCTTAGCTCAAATGAGGATGACTTCTACTAATAGAGAGGAAAAGATAAAAATAATTCAGGAAATAGTGACAAAAAGAATTAAAGGTTCAAAATGCCCTTAATATAAAATTGCTCCAACATGACAAATATGGAAGCATGTTTAAAAGGATAGCACATATCTAACCTGTATCAGATTACTTGGGGTCTTGGGGAGGAGGGAGGTAAGGGAGGGAGAGCAAAAAATTTAAAACAAAAAGTTTTACAAAAATGAATGCTGAAAACTATCTTTACATGTATTTGAAAAAATGAAAAACTACTGGGAAAATATAAAATTAATTTTTTTAAAAGCAAGAAAAAATGATAGAGATGCTCATGGAACAAGTTATAATGGAAAGCCATTTAGCAAAGATGGGGGGTGGGGAGAAAGATAAACTTCTGAGAATGATTGATTGAAATACTAAGATATCTAGATATTTGGAATGTCCAGGTTTAATTTCTCTCAATAAAGGAAATTCTCTCCAATTATATATAATATGATATAGTGGGAAAAAGACCTTATCAACAGCCTCCAGAGCCTTCCTATTTGTGTAACTCATATGTTGGGTGGCAAATAAAGTAAATCACTATTTCTCTATCCCCTCAGTTATAAAGAAGAGATGCTTCTAGTGAGGCTTAATGAGTCATTTGCCTTTGAAAAATATTAAAAATTTCTCATCTAGCTTTCCTATCAAACGTCATTCTTTTAATATGCAAAAGCACATAGTATTAAAATTTTAAAGGTAATTAAGAAAGACAAAACTGTATATAATCCCATGAAATATTTTATGAAATTCCAAGAATACCAGTATTCTTTCCTGAAATGAACTCATGAATTTTTTTTCCCCTTTTTGGTTACTTCTAATTATCATTAGACTGTATTTCCTTATTTCTGCATAGCTGGGTATTTGCTATAATTCTGTAATTCATCTCTGAATATTCAAGCATTTCTAGGGTTTATAGGAGATACAGAATTCAGTGTGACAATCACATTTTTATTAAGGTTCAGTATTTTCTGATTTTTCACAAATATTTCAAATATTTCCCAAGTCTTCATTTGATGCTGTCTTAGTGAACCTTTATGATATACCCTTGCTCTTTCTTCCTCTCCTTCTCTCAATCTGTCTCCCCTCTTCCCTCTCTTTCCCCACCTAATAGAATTAGTAAAAGTTTAAAGCAATAATTCTTGAAACCTCAATTCCCTAGGTAATTGTCTTTCATTTTGCATATATGTATGTGAATACATATATAAAATTTATATATATATGTGTGAATATGTATATATATGTATATATGTATTCATCTCTATATAATATATATGTGAATATATTGCACATATATTCATACTGTCTGTGCCAATTTCTTACCTTGATTGCTTCTACAGAATCATATTTATCCAGTTTGTTGATGTGGTTAGTTATGCTTGTATTAAGAGGAGCTGGTGAGACTGGATGGATGACAGTAGCATCATGGGCTTGCTGCTGGTACCGCTGGCAGTATGTGTAGATGAGCAGGGTAAGGAGGCAACCAAGAATAGAGCTGCTTAATCCCACTGCAATCATATGGAACATGTTGAACTCTGAAAAGCATATGGCCAAAGCAATATTATATTTCATGCAGACTTGTTGTATAAAAGCTCAAAGTTCTCAGATAACAGAAGCTCTGGGAGTCTCCCAAAATAAAAGAAATTATAGTCTTTCCCTTTAAAATGTCATGTTCACCAAGACTGCAAGAGCAAGTATGTTCCAAGTGAATGCTCTTAGGGATTATAATCTGCCTTTTATACATCATTGAATATTTAACACCCTAGCAAAAGATTCTCTCTTTTGTAATGTTCATAAAAGAACATTCCCTTTTTTCTCCAAATGTAAAACACTGTATTTATAAAGCTTCTGTGTAATGTGTCTTTTCCTCAGAGTATCATTTATTAAATCTGGCTAAGAAACTCCACTGATGACATTGAACAAAAGCATGTAAATTTTCATGAAAAGCCTCCTTTTAATTTTGAATTTTAATGTAAATTCACCTGAAATGAAAAGCTGCACAAACTTACTAATATAGAATATATCTTCAACAGATTTGGATAGGTTCAGTCTTATCCCTTCTAATAGTATCTGGTTTTTTTTTCTCAAGAGCTATTTTTATTGGATTATAAATATTAACTATTTCAGTTGTCATTAACTCATTTGTCCTAATCTGTTTATTAGAACTGCTTTGTATCATGGCTACATAACAAAGCAAGCTTTCTGAAAGATTCTATTAATGCTGAAACTACTAAAAAAAGTCTGTTAAATTTCAACTTGGTGAAAATATTTTTTAAAACAGAATTCAGATGAAAATTGAATAACTGAATATTACATATGATCAAATGCCATAGTATAATATATATGTATTGTAAATATACAAATATTCTAAAGAAGTTAGTTATTATGATACTCTTGAAACTAGGAATACTCTTAAATACTATGCAAATGCCACCTAAATTGCTTTAAGGAAACCTTCAAATAGCTTCTATAGACATTAGTTTATTGATGGAAAACATGGAACTTACATATAAGAAGTGAATCTGAACTGTCCTTCCTATGACAACACAGTAAAAATCTGCAAGGATCTCAGGAGTTCAGGAAATAATCTAGCTTTTATCAGATATTTCAGAACCAGGAAGTAACACAGGACTTTCTATTAGAACTGAGTTTTAGTCCCAGATTTAATGCTTATTGTGTATACCTATACAACCCCCTTAACTTCTCTGAAACTCACTTTCTTCCAGACAAAATAGGGAAAAGTATCCTTCTAAATGCCTCTCAAGAAAGTTTATGTAATGATGAGTAACTTTGTTTCTAAATGAGCCTGTTCCAAAAGTCTTTTAAATTCAATGTTAATGCATCCCTTCTTTGTTCTCTTTCCCAAAGTGATTTGGGACAAAGTGTCATTAAATAGGTTTCCTAATTTTATCCTGGGACTTTCAAAGAGTTACCCTGCCATAAGTCCTTTGAAGAAGTATTCACATGAAGGTGGGTGTGGCTTTATAGAACTTGACAGCAGAAGGATGATCAGGATTGTTTCTCTCGGCATACTATTGCTTATGATCAGTATGCTGCTGAGTCAGGGTTATGAATCAGAAGTCAGTTATCTGGCATCATTCTTAGGATCACCAAATAATCACCTAAACTGTTGTCTAGCACAAGGTGAATCCTCTTTTCTTCCTGAATCTCTGAGGTGGGTTCTGTGGAAGGTGTTAGAGAAGAATAGAAGTGGGGAGTTTTGACCGAAATGGAATGCAGAGTTCTGGTGGAATGGTCAGGAAAAGGTTTTTAGGAAGAATTCTTTATTTGAATATTAAGTCATTTTGCTCATGGTAAAGCTCCAAGGGTTGCTCACTTGACTTGGGCAATCTGCTTCATTCACTGCTCTTGAGCTGAAGAGTCAAACTTAAGCACTCCCCTGAACCAGATCAAAATGTAATTGGAAAATGTTCAACAAAAATAAATAAAAATATAACACAACACAATGTTAATTTTTGGATTTCTAATTCTACATATAGCCTACTATATCTACTTCTACTTGGGTTTGACACAATTTGATTGACAACTTTCCAGAGCTGCTGAAATTTCTAACATGTTTTGGAAGATAATTCTATATATGGTATAGAAATGTATGGTTGCACCTTCATCCAGTCAGGTTATAAGTTTTGAGATTTTTTTCTGCCTTTAACTGAAATTACAAATTAAACAAATCACTTAAACTCTACTTTACTCAAGGGAAATCTAACTGAAGGCATCATTTTTTACAAATTATTTCCCATTAGTACAACTACTGACTCAGAGGGAGTCAGGGGCCTCTAGAGTAACTCTAGCAAGTTAGTTTCTGCCTTTTTTAGCCAAGAGGAATGAAAGCAAAATGGAACCCATGGGAAGTAAAAATGGTATGGTACAAAACCTAGAAACAAGGGAATCTGACACGAATAAAGAGTAAAAACTTACCACCACATCTTTTCTCCTCTATACTACTGGATCTTGCTACAGATATTTCTAAAAGAACAAACAACATATAATATATACAATTTTTTTGTTGATTTTTGTTTCATATAGAAAACACTTTAAGAAAATGTCCAACAATGTTGACTATTACATCATGAATAGAGAAAATACTAGAAAGGATGTACAAGCCTTTCTTTAGGTGAAAATTATAAATTATACTTGCTTATCTTTTTTTTTTGGTCGTTTGGGTATTGTTTTGATTTGCATAGAGTTTCTCCAGTCATCAAACAATAATTAATGAGACTATCATCTTCACTGGAAAAAAAGACTATCATAAAGATCAGTTACTTGAAGTATTTTTTTTTCTGGATACTATATTAACCTCAAAACAATCCTGGAGTTTTTATTGGTTTTCCTGCTAATAGCCATAGCCTGTCAATTTCCTCCCTTAGGGCTTTACTTTTATATAAAACCCAAATTGTCATATTTCCTGCAGTGTGGAATCAATCTACAAAAGTTCAAAGGAAAACATTACCAGTCCAAGTAAAGGAGTTTATCAAAGAAACATTTTCACTTCCTCCTTCATTTAATGTCACATCCAGAACCACAAGTAGTATTATCAATAGTATTGCTACTTCACTGTTTTAATATCTCAAAGGGATAAGACAATTGAGGGAATTCTGAAATGTTCTATACTTATTTTTTCATTCATTAGAAATTAAAATAAAATTTTGATTATATTAAAATGAAGAATAATACTGCATCTGCAATATACTAAAATGTTAAATACAACTAAAGACGATGGTTCTCTCCCAAATAGGATTACCTTAGTCATATACAGAAAAAACAGGACTGTGGTTTAGTAATAAATGCGATCTTGAAATTTCACATTCTTATTCCAAAGGTTTAGGAGATATAAAAGCAAATCATATTCATATGTATATATGGTTATGTATAAATATGTGTGTATATATATGTATGTGTGTGCACATATGTATGCATACATGTATATATGATTATGTCTTTTCCTTTCAGTATAATAGTATAAATGAATTAACCGGCCCTCTAATACAATTGCTCTCTCACATACACACAGACACAAGAGTTGATGGGTCTTATCAATCATCTAATGTTTTACAGCTAAAAATGTATTTGTTCACTTTGATAGATACCCTTAATCTTACCTGGAATGAAATTGGAGTCAAAAACACAAGACCGACTTTCTGTGGTATTCCCAGAACACTGGTTGCCCACAGGAAATAAAATGATACATTGGCGGACCCGGAATTGAGTTCCAGAAGAGTCACACTCAGACCAGTCTGACCACTCAGACCAACTATCTGCAACACCCAGAAGAAGGAGAAAGAGAATGAAAAGGAAATATTTTACATTAAAGTCTAACCCACCAAAAGAAAATGGTATAAAATCAAATCTTTATTTTCATTTATTACCAGTATATGTCTCTCTAATAAAAATATCCAATTTAATGTTAAGGCCTTTGAGCAAACAATAGCTATGACTTCTAAGCAAGGCCCGAAATCCATCTGATCCACAAAAAAAGCGTGTTTTTTTTTTAATCTTTTAATATTTTTCGCATTTTTTTGTAATTTATTTATAGTATTTTTTTTAATTTGTCCAATAGTATACCAATATATTTGCCTCTGTAATTGTTAATGTACAAAAACTGTCAATACAGTGGCATAAATTAAGTAGTATATGCTATTGCATAATGTATGTGAATATTTGAAGAGATCAATCCTTCAGAATGTCTTGCCTAAAAATTCTTTAGAGTTAAACTGCAATATCAAGATAACAAGTCTTTATTATGAAGAAAGTTCTAGAAAGGGAATTGAAATTTTCAGTTACCACAACAGCCCTTTTCTTTGTATATAAACATAAAATAACAAATTCTGATAAGAACAGCATTATCATATATAATTAATATAGCGTGCAAATATATGTGGTATTGAATTTCTTATTCATCTATTATTTACTGAGTTGTTGTGTTTAATGAGATCTATAACTAAAATAAATTAATACCAGCAGGAAGAGAACTGGGATACATGTTCACCTGGACATGGCTGTGTGTTGCAGAGGGCCTCTTCAGTGTGGAGCCCAAGGCATATGTCTCCTCCATATGCTGGGGCAGGGTTTGTACATGAACGAGTCCTCATATAGTGTCCGCCTCCACAGGTGGCTGAGCATTTTGACCACGGTGACCAACAAGACCAAACACCATCAACTGTGAAAAAAGATATAGTAAAACTAACTGTTATTTTCCCAAATAAATGATTTATTTTTCATTCATCCATATTTTAATTCACTCATTTATTCATTTTCATGATTAATTCCACAAATGTTTATTGAATATCTATACTCAGAACAACACTATTCTGATTTTTTAAAATAAAAAATACGCAGATATATGTATACAAATATATGCACATATATGTACACATATGCAAAATGTTTATAATCTATCTCCTCAAGAAATTTAAACTTAGTTGGTTAAGATGAAAATTGCCCATATGAGAATAAAATAGAAACAAAAAAACCTCAATATTCTTCATTATATGGCTTCCTAAAATTATAGTAGACACTACAGTTATGGAAGGAGAAGCTTGATTGGGTTCCCAGAACCATAGCTATAGAATGACACCTGAGGAACATCTTAAGTGCTCCAATTCAACTCCTTACTCTGAGTTAAGATTTGAATATTGATATTCTGACTCTTGAGCTACTGGTACATCTACTGTACTGCAATCTCCCTTCTCTTTTGACAAGATGGTTGAATAAGTAAGTAGAACTACTCCAACTTATTAAGAAATCAGGGAACCCCGGGGAAATAAAAACAAAGAAAGCAGTTGACAAGTAATGAACAGGAAACAAAGTCATCAATCACTGTGATCTCAGATCAGTGGTACTTAACCAGTGTGCAGGAATGTGTAAGCTTCTTCATTTGAATGTAAGCTTCATTTTTTTTTGGCCTTTATTTTTGCCTTTATATACTCAGTATTTAATACAGCCCTTGTTCCTAGTAAAAAGATTATAAAAGCTTACTTGACAGACCAACAACAGAAGAACACAATCTTCTAGGGAAGGACTACTTTATATGATAGGAAATATTATAAGCAGAAAAGCAGTAGAAAAATGTTCAGATAAGGTAGATTATATGCTTAGATACCCATTTAATACTATATACTGTATCATGTTCCAAAAAAACAACAATATAAATATTAAATGCCACATAATTTAAGAAATTTGAAAAGAATTATAAAATATATCTTCCACAGCTCTACAGAGGTAAGGAACACATAAGAAAACATAGTGTAAAAGAAATTATATAAAGCAAAATTAACAGTTTTTATTTGAAAGCTCTGACAGTAAAAAAAAATCAATTCTATTAAAAGAATAAAATATAGAAATGTAAGAATTTCATAATAAGTCTGATATTTGAAATCTATAAAAGCCATTCCATTTCTAATAAGTAAAGTACATAAGTGGTTTGCAAAAGAACAGACTATAAGGAGGCAGAGCCAAGATAGCAGAGACTAGTAAGGTCTTTGTTGGAGCTATTCTTGGCTTGCCTCAGAATCAACACTAAATCAAGCTTCTGAACAATTTTTGAAGTGACAGAACCCACAAATATTTGGAGTGTAACATTTCTAGCAGAAGATATTTTTGGAAGACAGGTGTGTGGGAGGGATGGGGGAGGTAGACTAGCACAGGTATACCACGGGAAAGTCTGGGAAGCCCAGGGAAGAAGGGCCCCAGGGAATCTAATGGGAAACTCTTAGCCAAATTACAGCAGCATTGGCTACTCTGTCCTGATTCAGAAGTCAGGAGATTAGCAGCTTAGCTGTAAGATCTCCAAGACAAGTAGAGAAGGCAAATAATGAGCCCTTGAACCGCAGCATAACAAATTGGACTTGGCAATGCCCACCCAGCATGAAAAGGAAGCCAGCAGCACTGGCTCTAGGGCAGCGTGAAGTCACTGTTGCCTATAGAGGAAGCTTGGAACAATTTCACCTTCATCCTAAGAGCAGACCTCAGTCTTTAAAATTAAGCAAAAAAGCAAAAAGAACTCTGACCATAAATAGCCTTTATGGAGACAGAAAAGTAGAGACCTCAGACCCTGGGACATTGAAGGGAAAATACCTCCAGATGAAGCCTCAAAGGGTAATATGAATTGTTCTCCAACTTAAAAGGCTCTTGGAAGAATTCAAAAAAGATCTTAAAAGAAAGTTAGAAGAAAATGGGGAAAATAAGATATCAGGAAATACAGACTTAGTAATTTTAACTGTGAATGTAAATAGGATGAACTCGCCCATAAAATGGAAATGGAAAACAGATTGGATTAAAAGCCAGAATCCTACAATATTTTGTTTATAAGAAATACATTTAAACCAGAGTGACACATACAGAGTAAAGGCAAAAGACTGGAGCAGAATCTATACTTCAGCTAAAGAAAAAAAAAAAAAAAAGCAGGGCTAGTGATCCTGATTTCAGATCAAGCAAAAGCAAAAATAAATATTATTAAAAGAGATGAAGAATGAAACCACATTTTGCTAAAGTATATCATAAATAATGAAATAATGTCTATACTAAACATATATGGACCAAGTGGTATAGTATCCAAATTCCAAGAAGAGAAGTTAGGAGAGCTGCAGGAGGAAATAGACAACAAAGCTATATTAGTGGGGGATCTCCTCACTCTATCAGAACTGGATAAATCAAACCACAAAATAAACAAGAAAAAAGTAAAGGAAGTAAATAGAATTTTAGAAAAATTTGGTATGATAAACCTTTGTAGAAAACTGAATTGGAACAGAAAGGGATATACTTTATTTTTTTAGTGGTACATGGAACCTATATAAAAATAGAGCATGTATTAGGGCATAAAACCTCAAAATCAAATGCCGAAAGGTAGAAACAAATTCATCCTTTTCAGATCATGATTCAATAAAAATTACATGTAATAAAGGGTCAGGGGAAAATAGACCAAAAATTAATTGGAAACTAAATAATCTAATCCTAAAGAATGAATGGGTGAAACAACAAATCATAGAAAAAACTGATCATTTCATCCAAGAGAATGACAATACTGAGACAGAATACCAAAATTCATGAGAAATAGTCAAAGCAGTTCTTAGGGGAAATTTTATATCTCTAGATGCTTACTTACATAAAGTAGAGAAAGAGAAGATCAATGAACTAGGCATGCAACTAAAAAAGCTAGAAAAACACAAATTTAAAACCCCCAATTAAATACCAAATTTGAAGTTCTGAAAATAAAAGGGGAGATTAACAAAACTGAAAGTAAGAAAACTATTAAACTAATAAACAAAACTAAGAGTTGGTTTTATAAAAAACAAACAAAACAAAGAAACAAAAAAAACCACAGGGGCAGCTAGGTTGCACAGTGGATAGAGCACCAGCCCTTTAGTCAGGAGGATTTGAGTTCAAATCTGGCCTCAGACACTTAAGACTTCCTAACTGTGTGACTCTGGGAAAGTCACTTAATACCAATTGCCTCAGCAATAAACAAACAAATAAATAAACAAACAAAAAATATATATAAACATTTAGTTAATTTGATTAGAAAAAGGAAAATATGAAAATCAAATTGCTAGCACCAAAAATGAAAAGGGTGAACTTTCCACCAATGAAGATGAAATTAGAACAATAATTAGGAGCTATTTTGCCCAACTGAATGCCAATAAATCTGAAAATCTAAGTGAAATGGAAAAATTTACAAAAATACAATTTGCCCAGACTAACAGGGGAGGAAATAAATTATTTAAATAGTACCCTTTTAGAAAAAGAAATTGAACAACTATTAATCAACTCCCTAAGAAAAATTCTCCAAAGGCAGATTAATTCTACCAAACATTTAAAGAAAAATGAATTCTAATACTATGTAAACTATTTGTTAAAATAGGGAAGGAAGGAGTCCTACTAAATTCCATTTATGGCAGGTATGGTGCTGATACCTAAACCAGGTAGGGTCAAAACAACAACAAAAAAAGAAAATTAGAGACCATTTTCTCTAATAATTATTGATGAAAAATATTAAATGCAAGTTATCACAAGGCTAATACACCAGGACAAAGTAGAATTTATATCAGGAATGGAAGACTGGTTCAATATTAGGAAAACTATTAGTATAATTTACTATATCAATGCCAAACTAACATAAATCATATGGTTATATCAATAAATTCAGAAAAAAAAGCATTTGACAAAATCTAATACCCATTCCTATTAAGAACACTGGAGAGCAGAGGAATAAATGAAGTTTTCTTTAAAATGATTGGTATCATCCTTTTAAAATCATCAGCAAGCATCATTTATAATGAGGGTAAACTTGAACCATTCCCATTAAAATCAGGGTTAAAACAAAGTTGCCCAGTGTCACTATTACTATTCAATATTGTATTAGAAATGTTACCATTAGTAATAAGAGAACAAAAATTAAAGAAATTAGAGTACATAATGAAAGAAAACAAATTACTACTCTTTGTAGATGATATAATGGTACACTTGGAGAATCCCAGAGAATCAACTAAAACAGTACTATAAACCATTAACAACTTTAGCAAAGTTGCAGGATACAAAATAAATCCACAGAAATCATCAGCATTTCTATGTTACCAACAAAGTCCAGTAGCAAGAGATACAAAGAGAAATTCAATTTAGCATAACTGTAGATAATATAAAATATTTTGGAGTCTACCTACCAAGACAAAGTCAGAAACTATATGAACAAAATTACACACTTTCCACAAATAAAGTCAGATCTAAACAATTGGAAGAATATCAAGTGTTCATTTGAGGGCAAAACTAATATAATAAAAATGATAATTATACCTAAATTAATCTACTTATTCAGTGACATACCAATCAAACTGCCAATAAATTACAGAGCTAAAAAAAAATAATAACAAAGTTCATCTGGAACAACAAAAGGTCAAGAATTTCAAGGGAATTATTGAAAAAAAATGCAAATAAAGGTAGCCTGGCAGGCAGTACCAGACCTAAAATTATATTACAAAGCTGCAGTCATCAAAACCATTTGGTACTGGTTAAGAAAGAGAGTAGTTGATTAGTGGAATAGGTTAGATCCAAAAGACGCAGTACTCAATGATAACAGTAATCTAGTGATTGATAAACCCAAAGACCCCAATTTCTGGGATAAAAACTCCCTATTTGACAAAAATTACTAGGAAAATTGGAAAATAGTATGGCAGAAACTAAGCATTGACCAACACCTAAATTTCCATACCAAGATAAGGACAAATTGAGTTCATGATTTAGATATAAAGAGTGATATCATAAGCAAATTACAAAGGATAACCTATCTCTCAGATCTGTGAAGGAAGGAATTTAAGGTAAAAGAAGAACTAGAATATATTAGGAAATGCAAAATTAAGCTAAAATGTTTTGTACAAATAAAACCCAATGCAGACAAAATTAGAAGGGAAGCAGAAGACTAGGAGAAAAGTTTTCACATCCAAGGATTCTGATAAAGTCCTCATTTCTAAAATATATAAAGACTTGATTAAAATTTATTAAGAATACAAGTCATTCTCCAGTTCACAAATGGTCAAAGGATATGAACAGTCAGTTTTCAGAAGAAGAAATAAAAATCATTATTAGTCACATAAAAAATGCTCTAATTCACTATTAATCAGAGAAATGCAAATTAAAATAATTCTGAGATACCACTATATACCTCTCAGATTGGCTAAGATGACAGGAAAAGATATTGACAAATGTTGGGTGAGAAGTGGAAAAACTGGGACACAAATATATTGTTGGTGGAGTTGTGAACTTATCCAATCATTCTAGAAAGTAATTTACAACTATGCCCAAAGGGTTATCAAACTTTGCATATCCTTTGATCCAGCAGTGTCTATACTGTACCTGTATATTTAAAACAGATCATAAAAAATGGGAAAAGATCCTACATGTGCAAAAATGTTTGTAGCATCCCTTTTTGTAGTGGCAAGGAATTGAAAACTGAGTAGATGCTCATCAGTTTGACAATGGCTTAATAAGTTATGATATAAGAATGTTATGGAATATTATTGTTCTATAAGAAACTATCAGCAAGATGATTTTAGAAAGGCCTGGAGAGACTTACATGAACTGATGCTAAGCGAAGTGAGTAAATAAAGAGAACATTGTACACAGCAACCCCAAGTTTATATGATGATCAATACTAATTGATGTAGCTCTTTTCCAGGCCAGTTCCAGTGGTGTTGTGATAGAGCCATCTGCACCCAGGGAGAGGACTGTGGGGACTGAATGTGAATCACAGCACAGTATTTTCACTTTTTTGGTTGTTATTTAATTTCACTTTTTTTTCTTTCTCATTTTTTTTCCTTTTTGATCTGATTTTTCTTGTGCAGCATGATAATTATGGAAATTTGTATAAATGAATATGTTTAACATATTGGATTACTTGCTATCTAGGGGAGGAGGTAGGGATAAGGGAGGGAGAAAAAAAATTGGAATACAAAATTTTGCAAGGATGAATATTGAAAACTACGCATATGTTTTGAAAATAAAAAGCAATTTTTAAAAAAAGAAAAAATTACATGACATAAACAACTATCTAAAAAAGTGCATAAAACCACTAACAATAAGAAAATAAAAATAGCATAATTGCATACATAGGATATATTTATGTATGTATCTATATGTGTACATCTATATGAACACATACTTATATACACAAAGGGCTATATATTTATATTCATGTTTCTATGTATCTGTATGTGTATATATATATACTTATCCAATCATTCTAGAAAGTAATTTATAACTATGCCCAAAGGGTTATCAAACTTTGCATATCCTTTGATCCAGCAGTGTCTATACTGTACCTGTATATTTAAAACAGATCATAAAAAATGGGAAAAGATCCTACATGTGCAAAAATGTTTATATATATATGTATATATATATATATGCATCTCTCTCTTGAGACAGATACAGAGAATCAAGAAAACTCTTCTAAAGTCAAGCTACTGCATAAGCAGTTGAAACAATAAATTTAAAAAAAAGAGACCTTTGCCAGAATTTCTAGAAAATAACAATACCTTATAAATACTAAATCAAATTTTACTGACAAAACATTGTACTGTAATCAGATCTGTGTGCCCATTTTAGAAAGGACCATGAGAACCACAAAAGAATCCAGATTAGGGGAAAACGAATTGTGAAGGGACTTAAAACCATAGCATATGAATCCTGCTTGAACTAAGTATGTTTGGGCTAAAAAAGGAAAAAAAATAATAAAGTACTTGTGTATGAGTATATATATGTATATATATGTGTGTGTGTGTATATATATATATATATATGAGCATATTGTGTGTTTGTACTAGGTAGACCTTACAAAGATTTTATGATATGATATATAATATGATATAACATAATATTATGTGATAATGCTTATGACATGATAAAGACTAGAAATGCGCAGGATGAGGTCTATTTATGTGTTCATTTTAATGAATTCTTAGGACCAGTCTTCATAGGGAGGAAAGTGTCATAATGAAAGAAACTTCTAGAGGGACTGAATAATACCATTGTTTGCAAGCTGGATAACATATACACTATTATAAGTATGAATTTAAGGATCAGACAAAGTCAAACATTTTTTAAAGGTTCTAATAGTGTACATATGAATATTTTGTGGTTCTTGCTATCTGTACACAAAGACAAAAATCTGCAGTTATTATGTCTTACAAAACAGACTGAACTTTATTTTTCTTAATATATCTAAAGATTAGCAATGCAAAAGTTCACAGCTACTGATCACTGATTCTATAAAGCAAAATCATAAGCATCTGGAAATAATTTCATAACAGAATATTTTCAGTTTATTGACAATGGAATTAAATGAAGGAGGAGAAAATAACAAGAAGATAACTACATGGTACATATTAATGTGGGATTGTATTGATTAATAGTGGATAGGTGACAGAGATTATTCAAGCTCCCAAAATTAACTCTGAGCCCTTTGAAGGGAATTTCCCTCCCGCACCATATTTTATCACAGTGTCTCGCACATAATATTCAATCTAATACAATAAACATATCAAGCACTATGAGTGATACTCTGCTAGGTGCCAAGCATGAGTAGGCACTAAATAAATATCTGTTTAGGGACAGCTAGGTGGCACAGTGTATAGAGCACCAGCCCTGAAGTCAGGAAAACCTGAGTTCGAATCTGCTCTCAGACACTTAACATTCCCTAGCTGTGTGACCCTGGGCAAGTCACTTAACCTCAATTGCCTCAGCAAAAAAGAAGCATAAATAAATAAATATCTGTTTAATTGAACTGAAATGTTAATTGAACCAAACTAATAATTATACAAATGAATGTCAAGGAACACCTTTTTTTTTTTTTCTTACCCCTTTATTTTTTACATTTTTGGCAGTAGTGTAAGAAGACAGGAGAAAACAGGAATGTTGCTATGATTAAATCCTACAAATCACCACAAAGGAAATTCAAAGCAACAAAAGTTTTGGGATGATTATTGGACATTCCAACTTAAGCAAGATTGCTTTAATGACAAAAGGATACAGATTGTCTTGATGAGATGAAGAAATATCAAAAAAGCAAAAAAGATGGAAGTATTATACCTTGTTTATATACACATACATATGCAATTTTGCTTTGAGATTATATTCTCTCTCTGGTTCTTTCAGCAGGGTCATTAGTCCAAGTCTCCTTGACTCATTATTTACTTCTCAATCTACTATGCCTCTAGCTAGTAATATAACTTAGCTAATAATAATAAACTGACAACAAACTAATAGTCCCATTCTTGGGGAATGGCTAAATAAAATGATATAGGATTGTAATGCAATATCACAAAAAATGTTAAACAGGAAGAATTCTAAGACAGTAAGAAATCTAAGACAAAGATTAACAAGACATAATAAAGGGCAAAAATAATCAGAAAAAAAATAACAACTACTTAACAATATGTGAATTAAGACAATAATAGCAACAAAAGCTAGTTGAATTTTAGAGTGAAGGAAACAAATAGTACAATTTGGTTGTTATCTTACTACTTTATTATGCAATTATTTGTTTTTAAAAATTTCAATGATCTGCAAATAATTATATTTTAAATTTGTATAATCACTTTTCTAGCTTTCTTTTATTTCTTTTTTATATTTTTATTTTAAAAATCGACTATTTTTTCTCATCAAAGAGTAAATGATTAAAAAATGGTAAGAAAAACATAAAAAGACAAAAAATAAGGGGGAAAGCAGAATCATTCTCTTTCTATAAGCTGATTTTCTAGTCATGGAATTCATTTACTGGTCAACATTAGCAAAACAGTTCTCACAGATTTAAAACAGAAAATTCTTAGTTATTAAAAAGGAATCACACCATGTTACCTCAAATTTGCATACAATAAGTAGATTAAGAAGCTTTGATGAATTTTCTTATAATGAAAGAAATAATAAGGATTGGTTATATTATAACATGAAGTATGAGATAAACTATAGAATATTAAAAACCTCTATATTACCCTTTTCATTGCCTTTCTTTTCTCTCTAAAATGGAATTGAAGTTTCAGGACTATGGAATTTTTTTAGGGGGAGGGAGAGGTGGGAGAAAGTTGAAGTACAAGCAAAGGCATTAAAGTTTTGTGATTTGTAATGTCAGAAGGGTTATTGCCACCAATGAAATCACTGATAATAAAATAACAAAGGAAGAATTCAAACCAAGGAAGGTATGTGTCAAGTAAGACTTCTGACATCATTTTTTTCCTAGTGGTTTGGGAGTGCCTTGAAAAATTGTGTTTTTATAAACAGCTTGAAAATATCATTTATATATGTGCAGGACATACATATATATGCAGTTGCACCTAAAGTTTTCTGTAATCAATAGAGAATGAGATGTTTGACATTTGTGAATTAGCTAAACCAATGAAGCCCTTTAAACCACGGACAGTTTTGGCTAAAAGTTTGGTTTATTTATGAATTCATTCAACAATAATTTATTAAATGCTTACTTGGTTCTAACACACATGTATTTTCATGTGTGTTAGAACCTCATCATCATTATTCTCATTAAAAAAAGAGAAATAACCATAGCTGACATATGCATTCTTTCCTGAGGTAATGTAACTATTTAGACCAGTCTCTATCATGATTAGACTTTGCTCATACACTTTACCTCCATATATACTTATACATAGAATATACATACTTACACTAGAAATTATACACAATATTGTGTTGCAGGCACGTAGGGGAAATGGAAGAGGTCTGAAGCCAGAATGAATATACTTGAGTAAATATAAAGCAGTCCTTGAGGTCTCTGTGTACATCTGCAGCCATGATAAAGTCAGTCAGAAACTAAGTTGCTAAAACTTTTCCATTTGCCAGGGTCAGAAGAAATACTATATGTCATTTTGAGTATTTCCTCTTTCAACTTAGATATCCTCAAAGCTAAATTTGTAGGAAATGGCTGCTTTCAATAGAATGAAAAAATTCTGGGTTGTTGTCTCTTTTTCTCTTGCTTGACATAAAGTAAAGCAAAACAAGAAAAAACTTTTTCTTAGACTTTCACATTTCTTGTAAGATCCCCGAAGTCTGGAATTTCATTGTCTTTTACCTGCTATTTGCTAGTCTCCCCTTGATAATGCAGATTTCTCTGCTGTTTTGAGATTTTGCTGCTGTAGAAATTGTCAAAAGTATGTTTTTTTTCTCTCTCTCCCTCCCCCACCCCCTCCTCCCTCCTTCCTCCTCCTTCTCCTTCTCTTTCTCCCTCACCCTCTTCCTCTCCCTCTCCCTCCTTCTCTCCTTTCCTTCCTCTCTCCCTCTCTCTCCCTCCCTCTCCTCCCCCCTCTGTCTTTTTTATCTGTTCTTCAACAGATAAGTTTTAGGTAGTTACTTGAGGTTGAGAGAAGCTATCATTTCCCTATTACCTAGTAAAAATTACTTCTTCAACATTTTAGTAATCTGAAAATTTCACCCATATTGTTACTCTCTTCACTTATGCAAGTCTCAAACACTATATGTTTTATTAGCTGGTCTTTGAGAGTTCCTGTGACCAAAAAGTTAATCACCCAATGATTAACCAGGAAATGAGTCTAAGAACCTAATTAGGTTACCTGGAGCAACAGACATGCAATCAGTCAAACAATGAATCCAACAACAAGCATTTTTTAAAGAACTTACTAAGTGTCAATCATAGTGGTATATAAAATATACCACTCCATCCCAGAGCTTGTACTAAAAGTCTTTTTAACTTCCTAGACTTGAAGAACCTTACAACCCAGAGGCATCACCTTGAAGAACTCAGAACTATCTAGCTGCCATAGTGATAGATTACACAATTTGGCTTTTAATTAGAGTTGTCCAATAGTGTCCTCCATTAATTTCTTTCATGAAAGTCTCATCTCCCCAAGTAGACTGTAAGATGCTTTATCTTTGACTTTTCTTATATTGGAAATATATTGTTTTCAGTTAGGACCATTTTTCTCTTTTTTTTTGCAATGTTTATCAAACTAGCATCTCCAGATAAACACATAAATATCCAAGAAATTTAAAATGCATAGTTTTAAAAATGTGTTATTATTTGTATATATTTTGACACTCTGTAGATGCTTGTGTTTTTGCTTCCCTCCCCAAATCTTGATGAAAATCCTGAAATTTCATCTTCTACATATATCCTATCCAACATATAATTTTTTCTCCTAGAATTGTTCTTCACAACAATGAAATATAATTACAGTTAAATTTGATCATAGGAGATTATGCTTGGTGCATTAGGTTTTAGGGGGAATAAGTAAAAAAAAAAGAATCTGTGGTGGCTTTCATCTTTTTTGAATGTTGCTTAGCAACAGAGAACCACATCTGTTTTCTCTTCCTTTGTTGTGTAGAAATTGAATGCTAAATGCTGAATCAGCCTTATTGTGAGGAAACAGAAAGGTCTATGGAGAAAGACTGATATATCTTAATTTTTATGAAATCTGATTGCATGTATAGAAATATTATTCTGATGAACATCACAGGGAAAAATGTTCTTATTATGTAAAGAAAAAGTCTTTTTAAGAACTCTGAGGAAAATATTATTATTGTTTATGAGAGTTATTTAGAATCTGGATCCAAAAAATAGCTAAGTCATCCTTAATGAGTTTAGAGTTATTTATCGATATGTATCATGCAAGGAGAGAGTAAATACACATAATTATTATAAATATATGTATTATAATTATTATTGACTTATTATTAAAAATCATTATTCTCTTCTTATTCAAAGGAGTTCATAAGAATATAATTCAAAAATAAAGTTCCATTATTCTTTTATACATAATATTCTGTAGACTACTGCACAGGTGTAGAAAATATCTGCTTTTTCTGATGGAATAAAATATTGGGATATATGCTCATCTTCTATAGACTCACTGAAAGCAACTCTAAGACAACTCTAGTAATTGGCAGCACAACACAGATAGTTTATGCATTTCATGCTATTCACATGTGGCTTTTATGTCAATTGCTAGGTCCTTTTACTTTGAAAGGTTATCCTAATATGCAGTTGGGATTTTTGGTACCCAGAAAGGTAATATCTATTAAAAAAAAACTCATTTTAAATTTGTGTGGACAATCTTTCTCTCCATAACAATGATCTTGTTCCAGTATATACTGAATTTTTAACAATATTTTGAAGATTGCATTTGTATATGGGAATTTGTTATAACTTTCCTTTCAAACTTTCCATTGCAGCTTGATATTGATGAAAACTTTCAGGTTTTTGTGTTTTTTTTAAACAGATCTTCTACAGTTTTCTCAAGTTGCTGCTGTCATGGCAGTGTTTAATACTTCTCCTTAGGACTATATACAGATTCTGAATTTTTTTCTAAAAACTATAATACATCTGTAGAGAAGTTTATTATCTTGATTCTCATTCTTGTGAGCAAGGTAATGAAATGTTTTCAAAAGAAAGTTTTACACTTCAAATTATTATTTTTTTAACTTTCTTTTCTTTATAAAGTTTGTTTCAAATTCTCTCCCTCTCTGCCAAAACTTCCCATACCCAATGAGAATATAAGTAGTATGATGATTACATACAAGATATATTTCCTTATTAGCCATAGTTCTAGATGCAAGAATATGAGAAGATTATATTTAAATTGAGAGTCAGAGTTCTTCAGTCTCCCTCTGGAAGTATATAGCGTTCTTTTTTGCCATGAGTTCTTTGGAATAGTTTTAGATTATCATATTGATCAGAATCAAGTCTTTCATAGCTGATTATCATTATAACATTGTTATTATTATATCCAATGATTTCCTGGTTGTTTACACTTCCCTTTGCATTGTTTTATGTATTTTTGCCATATTTTTCTGAAATCGTCCCCCTCATCATTTCTTATAGCATAATAGTACTACAATCATACACTACAACTTATTTAGTCATTTCATAACTGATGAGTATCCCCTCAATTTCCAATTTTCCATTATAATAAGAGCTGCTATAAATATTTTTGTATGTATAGGTAGTTTTCCTTTTTCTCTGATCTCTTTAAGATGCAGACCTAGTAGTAGTATTATTGGGTCAAAGGCTATATGCAGTTTTATAGGATATGATTCTTTGGGGTATAGTTCTGAATTGTTCTCCACAGTGGTTGGACCAGTTCATTGGACCTACTTCATCAGCAGTTCCCTAGTGTATCTTTTTTCCCCTAATTCCTTCTGGCATTTGTTTTGCACCTAGCAGAGTATCAATCATTTTGAATTGCTGCTTTAATAGAATTGGCTATTAGTTTGATCCATGTCATAAAACTCAAATGATAGTTTTTGAGAATATCATTCTAAGATACTCATCTTCATTTTTAAATAATTCAAACAATTAGTGCTATTTTTACCATTTATTTTGTTATTACATTTAATTTCTGGAATCTTAATTAAATGAAGATTTTAATAACCACAAAGTCTTCAATCTCTTCTTCCTTGGATTTTAATAGCTCTGTAAGTTTACTTTTCATTTGCCTTATTCTGGACTTTGGTATCATTTTTTTCCCCTAAGTCTCCTTTATTCATGTTCTTTTTTTAAATTTTATTTTTTATTAAAACTTTTTATTTGCAAAATATATGTATGGGTAATTCTTCAACATTAACCCTTACAAAGTTTTCTGTTACAAATTTTTTCTCCTCTACTCCCCACCCCTCCCCTAGATGGCAGGATATCCACTACATGTTAATTATGTTAAAAAAATACTTGACAAATCGAATATATGTATACATATTTCCACACATTATCATTTTTGTGCAAGAAAAAATGTATCTACAAGAAAGAAAAAATCAGAGGAAGGAAACACAATGCAAGCAAACATCAATAGAGAGCATGAAAATGTTATGTTGTGGTATCATTTTTTAAAAAATGACTTTGTTGTATTAGCAGTGCTACTGCATGACTTAAACTAATGGTATTATTGACAAAAATGATATGAATCCTTATTAATAATTGATCTTATATTTCCAATTTTGTTATGATAGCATTGACATATGACTAAAGTACTGATGTCTTCTTTTTATTTAACATAGATTTAGTTTCCTCCTATTTTATTTTTAGTGTCTTGTCTTCTTGTGGTAATAGAACTTGAAGAAGTACTGCTTGATACACTTTTCTTCATGTCAAGCCAATTATCACAATAGTTCAGACTAGGACTACCCAGCTACCTTAATGCCACCCAACTATTTTTTAGAATTTTAGGGACAGTCAGAAATAACCAGCAGGACGATTTCAGAGAGGCCTGGAGAGACTTGCATGAACTGATGCTGAGTGAAGTGAGCAGAACCAGGAGATCTTTTTTTCACAGCAACAACAATACTATATGATGATTAGTACTGATGGACATGACTTTCTTCAATAATGAAATGCTTCAAACCAGTTCCAATTGTTCAGTGAAGAAAGCCATATACACCCAGAGAAAGGGATGTGAAATGTGGACCACAACATATCAATTTCATGCTCTCTATTGCAGTTTGCTTGTATTGTATTTCTTTTATTTGATTATTTTTTATTGTAGATACTATTTCTCCTACACAAAAATGATGTGTGGAAATAAGTGTACATATATTCGATTTTTAAAGTATTTTAACATAATTAACATGTATTGGATATCCTGCCATCTAGGGGAGGAGTGGGGAGTAGGGGGGAAAAATTTGTAACAGAAAGCTTTGTAAGGGTGAATGTTGAAGAATTACTCATACATATATTTTGCAAATAAAAAGTATTAATAAAAAAAATCATATGATTAAAAAAAAAAGAATCTTAGGGACAGTCTGAACACTGGCAATGGTGTGAACCTAATTAACTGGTTAGCTAAATTAAGGAGCCCAACTTGCCAGCCTCTCAGGTTTCGAGTTATGTATTCTTCATTTTTTTATTACCCTGGCTACATTCCCTTATTTTCCATTTTCCATTCTTTCCTCCTCATCCCCACAACTAGAATATTTTGGAAATTATTCATTGTTATTACTGTTATTGTTGTCATTGTTATAGGTACTATGTGGGCAAGATGAGCATAAAATAATCTCATTTAAGAGGACCATACATTATCTTATCTCTTTTAGAAGTTCTACAATATATGAACCTAAGTACATTAATCAGTTTTAACCAATTGTTGTTGTTGGAAAACACGCTATGCAATGAGCTAAATTAGGGGGACAGGGGAAGAAAAAGATGGTAAACTTATAGGATAGAGAGGACAAAGTTCCAAATATCACAAGAATATCTCAGAGAAATAAAGCTACCAGTCCTTTGGAGAGCTTTCAAATCCTCTCAGTGAAATTTGTATTTTGTCATTTATTTTGAAATTTTTTTTAAAAGTGGACAAAGAATTAAATATTTATGCCAGTGATCTCTTTGTAGATAATAGATTGCAGATGGATGTGTGTTACTGAAGAATTAGTGACAATTCTCCAATGTTTTCTAGAATTTATTGAGCTTTAAAAAAAATGAAAAAATCCCTTCAAGACATTAAGACTATGGATATCCCCTTTCACAATTACATGGTAACTAGATCAATTAAAAAAATATCATTTGAATTCAGACTTCCCTCATTTATTTCCATCATTTTCAATGAAGTGTCTTTGAGATAGGCACTATCAGTAGCATCCAAACAGCTAGCTGAGGGGAAAGTGAAATTTTTTAATAGTGATAACAATAATTCCCTCTATGATGAATGGGGAGGGATGATTGATTCAGGAGATCTCAATTTTCTTATGCTGCCTTTCACACACACACACACACACACACACACACACACCCTTTCTTTGTCTGTGGCCTGTAGGAAAGGCCAAGTTTTGGCCTTTCCTGTTCCTGGCTATAGCAGATGGCACAAGAGGCAGTATGAAACAGAGTTATTCTGTTGGAGGAATAACAAACTGACAAGAATAAAAGAGAAATATTTCAGGAAGAAGCTGGATTTTTTTAATTTAGTTTTTAAAATATCCTGCTCATAGCCAAATAAAAATTATAAGAAAGAAAAGGAAAAAAAGAGAGAGACAGAAATAGAGGAGAATAGGGAAAAATGAATTTGGAAAGCTTGGTTAGATTATGATAATAGAGAGTCTGGGTAGGTAACTTGGTACTGAAAGACTAATAGGATAAAGCAAAATTATGGAGTCCTAGTTCTAGTCTAGTCCTTCTTCTAATGCTTACTGGTCAAGTGACTTAATCTCTATATCTTAGTTTCCTCATATGTAAAAAGATGGAACAGATGACTTCTGAGATACCTCTCTGTCTATGATACCATGGATATCAAGCTAAAGAGCTTCTACTTTATAGAAATTGATAGTCGTTAATATTTTGAGCAGGGCAATAATATTAGAAGGATATTGCTTGACTAAACTTTATCTTAAAGCAATAGGTATATAGGATAGATTGGCATGAATAGTCATAGAAACATTTTATAAAGCTATTGTAATAATCTAGATTAGAAGTAATAAATTCTGATCTAGAGCAGTGCCAGAGGGAACAGAATAAAGGAAAAAGTAAGAAGGAATATCTAGAAGCTAAATTCAATTCAATTAAACAAATATTAATTGCTTATATGCAAAATACCATGCTTGCAATTGACAATATAAAAATTAAAATGACAGGAATATGGTTTGAGATGTGCAGATGATTGCATTATGTTTTTGAGCTTAAGGGAACATAAGAATGAGAGTACATAGAAATAGGGAAATCAGAAAGGGCAAACAGTTTGAGAGAAGATGCTGTATTCAGATTGAAAAGGATATATTTCAAATGACAGTCATATCAAGGGGGATGTAAATATGGAAATAAGTCTCTGAATAATGGTCACAATCAAGTTCATATATTTGAGAATAATATAATTCTTCCCCTGGCTCATCAGAATCAAGAATACATAGAGATATGTGTGTGTATGTGTATCACATTAATGTGTTGTTTGTTGGTGGATACTCATGTATGTCAGATGTAATTCATTTAATGGGATTACTAACTTTATATTACACCATTATACTTACTTTATGTTCCAGCTTTGAAAATTTCTTAACATAGACACACACAATCATTTACCTCTTATTTCTAGTAGACTTAATACTTAACTGAAATATCTTCATCATAATTTCCAAGGTCCTAAAAAGTTGAGAATATCTGTTTGTGTTATACATATGTTGATTGCCATTTATCCTATCTAAGAATGTTCAAGAATACTACTAGAACATTTATGGATTACATAAGATTCTTTACTGACAATAGTTTTCTAAAATATGCATGCTTACAAATGTTTACTGTTCTCCTTCATGGTGAGGTATATAGTCTCACTGATTAAAATTTTTCATTTCCCAAAGAGTCTTAAGAATTTTGATTATTGGGGCAGAGCCAAGATGGCGGAGTGAAAAGGTGACTTTCTGCCTTTCCTCCGATCTTCTCTCAAATCAACAATAAAATAAGCCTCCGAACTGATCTTCAAGTCAACGAACTCAGAAATATTTGGGCACAGCTCTCTGGATAACTTCATATCAGGTTAGTCGGACTCGGACAGAGAGATAAATAGACGACAACTGTGCAGGCCGGAAGTGAGGGTGGGACTCAGCTCCACTCATCGTGGAAGAAATTCCAAACTCCAAACTCCAAATTCCAAACACCTGGAGTTTATCTGAGGCACTCGGGACACTCTGCCCTGATTGGGGGCAGGTGTTCTGGCAGACTTGCCTTGTTTAAGGAGTAATTCGACTTAGTCCTAGCCCCCACCGGCCCAGCACCTTAAGTCAACTCGCCGAAGTGCCCCAGGGCAAAGCTTTTTGCAGCCGCCGCTTTTTTTTCCCTACCTTAAAGAGATATCCACACTGTCTAAAAAAAAAAAAAAAATATGATGAAGAAGCAAAAGAGAGCTCTCACCATAGACAGCTTTTATCAAGGCAAAGAAACGACCCCAGAGCCAGAGGTTCCTTTAGACAAAAATCCAGAGAACATCAGCCAGGACCATCACTGGTCCCCTTTTCAAAAGGCCTTTCTGGAAGACTGCATAAAGAACCTCAAAAGAGAGCTGGAGGATAAATGGGAAAATAAACTGAAATCAGTGCAAGAAGGATATGACGCCCTGCGAAAGAGATATGAAAAAGACACCAATTTATTAAAAAATAAAATTAGTGAAGTGGAAAAAGAGTGCAAGGAACAAATTGGCCAGTTACAAAAGGAGCTTAAAAAGGTAACTGAAGAAAACAACACTTTAAAAATAAGAATTGAACAAATGCAAGTGAATGACTCACTAAGACTTGAAGAATCAGTCAAACAAAAACAAAAAAATGAAAAATTAGAAGAAAATATGAAATATCTCCTAGGAAAAACAACTGACTTGGAAAATAGATCTAGGAGAGACAATCTAAGGATTATTGGACTTCCTGAAAGCCATGATGAAAAAAAGAATCTAAACACTATCTTCCAGGAAATCCTGAAAGAAAACTGCCCTGAGATTGTAGAATCAGAAGGCAAAATCACCATTGAAAGAATTCACCGATCACCTCCTGAAAGAGACCCCAAAATTAAGACCCCAAGGAATATCGTGGCTAAATTTCAGGACTATAGCACCAAGGAACAGATTCTGCTGGCAGCTAGAAAGAAACAATTCAAATACCGAGGTTCAATAATTAGAATCACACAGGATTTGTCAGCTTCCACACTGAAGGATCGAAGGGCATGGAACCAGATATTCCGAAGAGCAAAGGAACTTGGATTACAGCCAAGAATAACCTATCCAGCTAGAATGAGCATTATCCTCCAGGGAAGAAGATGGTCATTCAATGATACAGGTGAATTTCACCTATTTCTAATGAAAAGACCGGATCTGAACAAAAAATTCGACACCCAAACACAGAACTCAAGAGATGCATAAAAAGGTAAAAAGGAAAGGTCTCTTGAGAACTTTATTGCTACTAGGGAGATACTCAAAGTTTGGGGGTATAATTAACTAGATATTACTTTGATAATATGAAAAAGAGAACTAGAGGGGAAAATGTTGTCATACTGGGGAAAAGAGGGAAAAAGTGGTAAAATAAGATCTAAAAAAAAAAGGAGGTAAAAACAAGGTTAAAATCACTTGAAGAGGCAAAGAAAACCTAATATAATTGAGAGAAAGAGGGGAGGGAGATGAGCACTGTGTAAATTTTACTCTCATCAGGTTGGGCTCTAAAAGTGTATATCAGACATTTGATTTCACATAGAAACTTGTCTGTTGCTAGAGGGAAGTGGGAGGAAAAGGAGGAAAAGTAAGGGACAAACTAATAGAAGGGAAAATAGAAGAATCAGGGGAAAGGAATAAAAACAGGGGGAGGGGATCTAAAGGGTGGAGTATTGTTTTGGGGAAGGGGTCATCAAAAGCAAAGTACTGAGGAGGGGGGAAGGGAGAAAGGGGAAAGGAAAGGGGAAAACATAACTTGGGTAAATAAGATGGCAGGAAATAAAGAATTAGTTATTCTATCTGTGAATGTGAATGGGATGAACTCTCCCATAAAGCGGAAGCGGATATCAGACTGGATTAAAAACCAGAATCCCACAATATGTTGTCTACAAGAAACACATCTAAAACATAGTGACACATATAGGATGAAGGCAAAAGGCTGGAGCAGGACCTATTATGCTTCAGGTGAACAAAAAAAAGCAGGGGTAGCAATCCTTATCTCAGATCAAGTAAAAGCCAAGATAGATCTAATCAAAAGAGATAAGGAAGGAAACTATATTCTATTAAAGGGTACCATAGATAATGTAGCAATATCTATATTAAATATATATGCACCAAGTGCAATAGCACACAAATTCCTAGGGGAGAAATTAAGAGAGATGCAAGAAGAAATAGACAGCCAAACGATACTAGTGGGGGATCTCAACCTTGCTCTCTCACAATTAGATAAATCAAACTACAAAATAAACAAGAAAGAAACTAGGGAGATAAACCAATTGTTAGAAAAGTTAGGTATGATAGATGTATGGAGAAAGTTGAATGGAGACAGTAGAGAGTTTACTTTTTTCTCAGCAGTCCATGGAACATATACAAAAATTGACCATATATTAGGGCATAAAAACCTTAAAATCAAATGCAGAAAGGCAGAAATAGTAAATGCATCCTTTTCAGATCATGATGCAATAAAAATCACATGCAATATAAGTCCAGGAGAAAATAAACCAAAAGGTAATTGGAAATTAAATAATCTAATCCTGAAGAATGAATGGGTGAAAGAGCAAATCATAGACACAATCAATAATTTCATCCAGGAGAATGACAATAAGGAGACAACATACCAAAATTTGTGGGATACGGCCAAAGCGGTTTTAAGGGGCAATTTTATATCTCTAGATGCTTACTTGCATAAAATAGAGAAAGAAAAGATCAATGAATTGGGCTTATTATTAAAAAAACTAGAAAAAGAACAAATTAAAAACCCTCAATTAAATACCAAATTGGAAATTCTAAAAGTAAAAGGAGAAATTAATAAAATTGAAAACAAGAAAACTATTGAGTTAATAAATAAAACTAAGAGTTGGTTCTATGAAAAAACCAACAAAATAGATAAGCCTTTAGTTAATTTGATAAGAAAAAGGAGAGAGGAAAATCAAATTATTAGTCTCAAGAATGATAAGGGAGAACTTTCCTCCAATGAAGAGGAAATTAGAGCAATAATTAGGAGTTACTTTGCCCAACTTTATGCCAGTAAGTTTGATAATCTAAATGAAATGGAGGAATATCTACAAAAATATAGATTGCCCAGGTTAACAGAAGAGGATATAAATTACTTAAATAGCCCCATATCAGAAAAAGAAATAGAACAAGCCATTAACCAACTCCCTAAGAAAAAATCTCCAGGGCCAGATGGATTTACATGTGAATTCTACCAAACATTCAAAGAACAATTGATTCCAATACTACACAAACTATTTGAGAAAATAGGGACAGAAGGTATACTGCCAGAATCCTTCTATGAGACCGATATGGTGCTGATAGCTAAACCTGGTAGGGTAAAAACTGAGAAAGAAAACTATAGACCAATTTCCCTAATGAATATTGATGCAAAAATTTTAAATAAGATATTAGCAATGAGATTACAGAAAGTCATCCCCAGCATAGTACACTATGACCAAGTAGGATTTATACCAGGGATGCAGGGCTGGTTCAATATTAGGAAAACTATCAGCATAATTAATTATATTAATAACCAAATTAACAAAAACCATATGATTATCTCAATAGATGCAGAAAAAGCCTTTGACAAAATCCAACACCCTTTCCTATTAAAAACACTAGAGAGTATAGGAATAAATGGGCTTTTCCTTAAAATGATCAGCAGCATCTATTTAAAACCATCAGCAAGCATCATATGTAATGGAGACAAACTAAAACCATTCCCCATAAGATCAGGAGTGAAACAAGGCTGCCCACTGTCACCATTACTATTTAATATTGTATTAGAAATGTTAGCTTTAGCAATAAGAGAAGAAAAAGAGATAAAAGGAATCAGAGTAGGTAATGAAGAAACCAAATTATCACTCTTTGCAGATGACATGATGGTATACTTAGAGAACCCTAGAGACTCAACTAAAAAACTACTAGAAACAATTCACAACTTTAGCAAAGTGGCAGGATTCAAAATTAATCCACATAAATCATCAGCATTTTTATATATTACCAACAAAGTTCAGCAGCAGGAGATACAAAAAGAAATTCCATTCCAAATAGCAGATGATAGGATAAAATATTTGGGAATCTATCTGCCAAGGAAAAGTCAGAAACTATACGAACTAAATTACAAAACACTTTCCACACAAATAAAATCAGACCTAATCAATTGGAAAAATATTAAGTGCTCATGGGTAGGCAGAGCGAACATAATAAAAATGACAATACTACCCAAACTAATCTACTTATTTAGTGCCATACCAATCAAACTCCCAAGAAATTATTTTACAGATCTAGAAAAAATAGTAGCAAAGTTCATTTGGAAGAACAAAAGGTCAAGGATTTCAAGGGGATTAATGAAAAAAAAAGGCAGATGAAGGTGGCCTTGCTGTACCAGATCTAAAACTATATTATAAAGCAGCGGTCATCAAAACCGTTTGGTACTGGCTAAGAAATAGAGCAGTCGATCAGTGGCATAGGATAGGATATCAGGACAATTTAGGCAATAACCTTAACAATTTAGTATTCGATAAACCCAAAGACCCCAGCTTTTGGGATAAATACTCACTATTTGGCAAAAACTGCTGGGAAAATTGGAAACTAGTGTGGAAGAAATTAGGGCTTGATCCATACCTAACACCACATACCAAGATAAGATCTAAATGGGTTCATGATCTAGATATAAAGAGGGACTTTGTAAGCAAGTTAGAGGAACGTAATAGAATTTATCTCTCAGACCTGTGGAGAGGGAATAAATTTATGTCCAAAGAAGACCTGGAACTCCTAATTGAACACCAGATGGATAATTTTGATTATTTTAAGTTAAAAAGTTTCTGTACAAACAAAACAAATGCAGACAAGATTAGGAGGGAAGCATCAAATTGGGAAATCATCTTTACATTTAATGGTTCTGATAAAGGCCTCATTTCTAAAATTTATAGAGAATTGTCTCAAATATATATGAATTCAAGCCACTCTTCAATAGATAAGTGGTCAAGGGATATGAACAGACAATTTTCAGATGATGAAATTAAAACCATCTCTAGTCATATGAAAAGTTGCTCCAAATCACTATTGATCAGAGAAATGCAAATTAAGACAACTCTGAGATACCACTACACACCTGTCAGATTGGCTAAAATGACAGGAAAAGATAACGATGAATGTTGGAGGGGATGTGGGAAAACTGGGACACTGATACATTGTTGGTGGAACTGTGAACGGATCCAACCATTCTGGAGAGCAACTTGGAACTATGCCCAAAAAGTTGTCAAACTGTGCATACCCTTTGACCCAGCAGTGTTTCTACTGGGCCTATATCCCAAAGAGATCTTAGAGGAGGGAAAGGGACCCACATGTGCAAGAATGTTTGTGGCGGCCCTTTTTGTGGTGGCTAGAAACTGGAAACTGAAGGGATGCCCATCAATTGGAGAGTGGCTGAATAAATTATGGTATATGAATGTTATGGAATATTATTGCTCTGTAAGAAACGACCAGTAGGACGATTTCAGAGAGGCCTGGAGAGACTTGCATGAACTGATGCTGAGTGAAACGAGCAGAACCAGGAGATCATCATACACAGCAACAACAGTATTACATGATGATCAATTCTGATGGACATGGCTCTCTGCAACAAAGAATTGTCTCAAACCAGTTCCAGTTGTTCACTGAAGAAAACCATATACACCCAGAGAGAGGGAAATGAAATATGGACTACAACATAACATTTTCATGATCTCTACTGACATTTGTTTGCATTGTGTTGCCTTTCTCTGATTCTTTTTTTTTTTTCTTGTAGATAGGATTTTTCTTGCATAACTTCTCAAGCATTTCAACATTATTAGCATGTAGTGGACTTCCTGCCATCTAGGGGAGGGGAGGGGACTGGGGGTAAAATTTGTAATGGAAAGCTTTGTAAAGATCAATGTTGGGGAACTACCCATACATATGTTATACAAATAAAAAGCTTTAAAAAAAAAAAGAATTTTGATTATTTTCACATTCTGAGAAAACCTTTGTGATAGTATAATATAAACTTTAGGGATATATCATATATCCTATTCAAAAGCCTTCAGCCTGAAGCAATAGATTGTGTGCCAATTCAATTACTTAATGAAATAGAATAATTGAGATTTTGTATCAAAATTGTTTCAAATAATTTACTCTAGAATTATTGTGAATAAATAGAAAATGTTAAAGTCATTTAATTTTCTTTTAGTAGAGCCTGTAACATGGGGGAAAACAAAACAAAACAACAATTTAGTCATATACTTTTAAAATTAGAAGATTCTTTGGGCCATCAGTTAATGAAAAGCAGCTCCTTATTTTATTAACAAGGCATCTTAAGTCTAAACAAAATGAATGATGGACCAAATGGCCCACAGATTGCTAGTGGGAGAATCAGGACTTGAACCCAGGCTACTTCACTAATAATGTTTTAAAGAACAGTTTCTTTACACTCCCTAGAAAAGGGCCAGATAGGAATAACTATTTTATTCTGTAATAAATCTGATGCAAATTTAATTCTAATAAAAACTATGGGCTTCTCTTCCTATTCCTACCACAAAAGAATAAATGCATTTCAGATTTGAATGGCTGCACCCAAAGTATTGGGAGGGTTAAACAATGCCCTCTAATACACTTTGTGTTCCTTAAGGTTCTGAGCTTTTCTGGGTGTGACATGAAGTTTCAACTCTGGCTTAGTAAGGAAAGAGGGGCGGGCTCTCTCTCCCTGGTAATAAAACAATTAAGATTTTTAAAAGGCAAATCAGATGATTTGTTACATGAGAAATATTATTTTCAGCATATTACTTCTCAGATGCAATCTCCTTTTTTCTTTCCTAGTACTCCTTTAGATTTGCTTTGTTTTATAGAAAATGGAATATGTTCCTTAAAGCAGTATTATGAAAAGTAGGAATACTTTTCTTCCCTAAACACACTTTTTGGTTTGTCTTGCTGTTTAGTGGCAGATTGAATGAAACCTGTATCATTTTTCAGTGACAACATCCAGATCAGTATGACCTTAAGGGAATGACTGATTTACTGATTACTACACATGAAGACAGGTAAAGTGGTTCTGGCTCTATAATTACCTCCTAGTGTTTGTGAAATGCTTTCCTGTTTGTAGCTTGTTATAGATCTTTCCAGTCACATTGGTAGTTATCATAGCATCTCCCCTAAAACTGACAAGTACTTCATGAATATTCTGCAATAAGAATATACCAGTAAGTACATGAACATTGATACTAGGGGATGGGGGGGGGAATTTCTCTTTACACATGGTAGGAAATAAACATCTTTATGTTTTATTTAGAAGCAATATTGTAAGGTACAATAGTCTACAAACTGGGATGGGATGGGATGGGAGGATGACATGTTTCACCCTCCCTAGAAAAGCAAGTCAAAACAATTGTGTCTACCCTTTATCCTATTCTACCCCTTATTGCTTCTATGCAATCTCCCAAGCTCCTGCTTTCTACATCAGCTCTGATTCCTCAGGGTAGTTATAATCTGCACAAGTACCACTGAGAATATTTCACTGCCAACCCAATCTAAAATAACTACCAAAGGGGCAGTTCTCTCAGAACTACCAGCTCTCTTAGTGCCTTTGTAGGCACTCTTCAGAAATTGAGCTTTGGGCCATTTTCTATAAAGATTCTTACATTCTCTTCTATTTTTATTATGGGTCAAATAAAGTGAATTGCATACAATAAATAGCCAAGGATGATTTGTGACTTGCAATGAAAATCTAATTATATTTTCTTTCATCTACTCTCAAATCCCCTCTTATTCTAGATATTGATCTACTAAAGGTACTATCATTCTAATTATCTTAGTTTGATCAATGTTTTCCTGGATGTCTCATTTTTAGTCAGTCTATATATTAATGCAGTTGCAAAGACACACACATAAATGTGTATATATGTATATATATATATATATATATATACATATATATGCATATGTATGTATGTATATATGTCTACAGGTATGTATAGCTATGTATCACATGATTTAAACAGAGACTCCTCCTATCCTCCAAAATGTTTCTGATAGATACATGTGATATATGCACATTATATATATATATATGTGTGTGTCTAAAGATATGCATATCTATATATCTTTTATATGTATATGCATACATACATACATACGTGTGTGTGTGTGTGTGTGTCCATCTACCCATCTACATAATGGAGTGAATAAAACTCTAACAAATGTTCCCTAGGTCCTGGGTAGCTTCCTGGGCCATAAGGAGGGGCATTAAAAGAAATAGACCCGAAATACTGAAAACAATCCGGAATCTGGAAGCCAAACCATTCCCAGAGACAAGCAGGGAGGAGAACCCATAGGATTATAAATGGATCTTTTCATCTTAATTGCACATTTTGTGATCTTAAGTAGGCCTTTTTTTGAAATTGGCCAGGAAAAAAAAAATTCCTTGCTAGTCAAATTCCTTGCATTGACAAAATCATCAGGATCCTACAATGTACAGTATCTAGTAATACATTCACTTCTTTACTGGTTCATTAGTAATCACAGGCCTTAATAGCAGCATGTTATCTTTGCCTATATTATGGCATGGGTCCTCTGGTTAATTGTGAATTGTGCCATGGAACTTAGCACCCAATCTTTTCCCTTGTTGATGGCTAAAAGTCCCTTTTGGAATTAAGCCTGTTGTAAGCAGTGTTATAAAATCTTTGCCTCTTGATTTAGAGATTCTTTAAAGATACTTCACAACATCAACCTGATATCCCAGTATGCTTTTGGGGTCCCAACCCTCTCTTCCAATATTTAGTGGACTATATGGAAAGTCTCAAAACCCCAATATATATTTAGTGTTCAATGCTCACCCTTATACTCTACCATATATACATATATATGTATCCATATATGCACATATGAAGGGGGAGAGGAGAGAAGGGGAAGGAGAGAAGGGAAAATCAGAAAAGGAAAAGAAAGAAAGAAAGAAAATGAAAGAAATAAAGAGGAAGGAAGGAAAGAAGGAAGGAAGGAAGGAAGGAAGGAAGGAAGGAAGGAAGGAAGGAAGGAAGGAAGGAAGGAAGAAAAAAGAAAAAAGGAAAGAAGGAAGGAAGGAAAGAAGGAAGGAAGGAAGGAAGGAAGGAAGGAAGGAAGGAAGGAAGGAAGGAAGGAAGGAAGGAAGGAAGGAAGGAAGGAAGGAAGGAAGGAAAAAGAGAGAGGAAGGAAGGAAGGGAGAGGAAGAAAGGAAGCAAGAAGAGGAAGAAGAAAAGGAAGAGAAAGAAAAAGAGGAGGAGGAGGAAGAAGAGGAAGACAGAGAAAGAGAAAAGAAAGACAGAGAAATAGAGAAAGCAAATTCTCCTACTCTTCAAAATGTTTTTGATACATGTGACTAAAAGTCATTTGGAAACCTGGCAAAATGGCTAGAAAACTACACTCAGAATCAAGATTTGGGCTCCACTTCCACATCCAACACCACAGCTGTGGGACAATCTTGGGAACATCATTTATCCTCTCAATGCTTAAGCCACCTTTCTAAGACTATTAGCTGTAGAATGTTTTCCAGTTTGCTTTAGTAAATGGAATTTCCCAACAATGCCATCATAAGCCTTAAGAAATTAGTTCAGGTTAAATTTGAACTAATGAAACAATCAATCCATCTTTGTTAATGAAGCCATTTTCTATAAAGAGGAAAAAAATAATATGGGGGAGGACAGAGGTATCAAAATAATAGTGCATAAAAGATCATGAAATTGGAGCTGGAAGAGACCAAAGAGGCCTTGAAGTCCCACTGCCTCATTTTACACATGAAGATACTCAGGCTCATAAAAATTTGGATGAATTACCCACTAATTGTTTTTCTTTGACCAAGCTCTGTGACTTTTTAATAAACCAATCTTAGTATTTCATTTAGTGGCAAAATATGGCAATATGATACTTTGATTCAAAGGATAATATGCACAAACTTTAATACAAAGGGTGAGAAGGGATTATTATGGGATTTCAGTAAAGTATTTCTTGAATCTACATTGTTACTAGGAAATCATAAGTACTCTGACTACAAAGTGATCATGTGTATTATACTTCATTTATGTTTCTAAACAGTAGATAGGCAGTACTATTCATAATTTTCCTTAAAAATGCTTGTGAATTTGGTGATCAAGTTACTTGTCCTGATTTGTCTTTTCCTATTGCTTTATGAAGAAGATAAGACAAGGATCTTTTTTTTTCCTTTTTCTATATGTTCCAAAGAAACCAAACTCTTTCAGCAGATGTGTAAAATCTCTGCTAAGCATTTATTTGTAGTGAGTAGAAATGATTTCAGTGATAAGAAAGAGAGAGCTGCTGGGAACTGAGGACCACAAATACTTCATCATATAATGTGGTGATATGCAGAAAGGACCTTAGAAGTTGTCTAGTCCAAGCCTCTCATTGACAATTTAAGTGATAAGATCACACAGTTAGTAAGTAGATTAGAAGTTGGTATCCTGATTTCTAGACTAGTATTCTTTTCAAGATATCACCTTGCATATCTAAATCATTATAGCTAATTATCCCTATGGATACATTATCTGAATTCACCTAATCTAGTACTTCTTAATCTTTTTTTTTTGTTCTAGGCCTCTCTGGCAGTCTGATTAAGTTTATGGATGGACCCTTCTCAGAATAATGTTGCTAGATGCATAAAATAAAAGTTCCATTCAATCAAAACATCATTATCTACATCTATAGAGGTAATTGTTTGTGTATAAGTTCATGGAATATAGTTAAAAACTCCTAAACAAATGTATGCAAAATATCTCATGGGAGTTTTTACAAGTTAGTTCTAATACTTAAAAGAGAAAACAAGCATTTAAAAGCTGAACAACAGATGTTTTTAGTAGATACAACATATGCAATGAAAAATAAAAAACAAAGACAAAAAAAGAATCACTTGAAGGAAGGTGACATGTTCCTTTAACCATAATAACCAAGTAGATGTCTAAAAAAGTATAAACACACTTTATATAAAAACATTTTAAAATTCCCTTAGTCTCCAATCTTTCCTTATATATATATACTTACCTGGGCAGGGCAAGATGTTACATTCTTGGTATTCTAGTGATGGACCAAGACAAGGAAGTCCTCCATACTTGGGTTCAGGGTTGTTACAGATCCGTTTACGATTTCGAATGCCTCGACTGCAGTCTCGACTACATTGGGACCAAGGAGTCCATGCTGACCAAGCACCATTGATGGTATGGGCAGAGTATCTTCCAGATCTCAAGAAATCCCCAGAGAGCCCTTCGGGTGAAAAAGTGAAAAGATCACTTTACATATCAGTCTAACTTTAGCAAACAAAACCTTATAGTCTCAAGTCCCAAGTCTCTAATGTCATGTGTTTTCTTTACAGTGTCTCCTCCAACTCAAACTGTAACTTTGGTTATTCCAACCAAAAACAAAATAAAAAAAAAAGATAATTTGGAATTAAGAAAAAACTTGCACGATAATCTCCTAATTTTAGATAATGTTCTACAATTATTGTTAAGAATACAATTGAATAATTTACATATGTGGCAAAGCCAGGTTAGGAACTAGACAGATTTTTGGATTTAGCATTTCAGATTCAAGAAGACCTAAATTCAAGTATCTCAGATATTTAATAGGTGTGTTATTTTAAGAAATCCACTTAGCCCATCTTTGCCTAAGATTCCTTATCTATGAAACTGAGGATAACAATAGTACCTACTTTAAAGGGTTGTTATGAGGTTCAAATAAGATCATATAAGAAAAGTGCTTTTCAACTTTTAAAGTGCTTTATAAATGTTTCCTATAAGTATTATTGTTAAACATGTATCTAAAACAGAGGATTTTATACTACTTTTAGATCTTTTCCTTTTATGTTATTTTTGGTGAAAAGGAAATATAATTTTCTTTCTTTTGGAAAGATCCTGAGAAACCCTATAGCCTGCAGGTACATACTAAAACAGCATGAGAATTTGATTGCTCTTAGACAGAAAGGAATATATCATACTTCTGTTAAAGCCATCAAGCCAGAAAAATAGAAATGATTCTGACTTTTGCTAAACCCATGCCTTCATCTATACACCTTTTGAAAGTGAATTAAATGCTAGTGAAAGGTTGGTGGATTGACTGCCATGGAATCACTGGCTGCTAAGACTGAAGCCTTCCATGGAACTAGAAAACCATTATTTTTGACAAACTTGAATTACAGGTTTATAAACAATTCATTGTGCTAGATAATTTAAAGAGATTAATGATGAATCATTTGACTAGCAGGCATAAAGAAAAGAAAAAATAACAAAGCTATGAAACATAAAATATCTATTAATACAATTATGTACCCTGATGAATAAATGAGACAAAGGGCAAAATTCATGTTCATATCCTTTGTATCAATTTACCAATTAAAAAAGAAAACTTTAATAATTCTCTCTCTCTCTCTCTCTCTCTCTCTCACACACACACACACACACACACACACACACACACACACACACACACAAAATTACCCGAAAGAAGACATAGGCTCAAATCTCAGCCCTGTTACATAGCTAACTTTATGAAACATTTCTCTGAATTTCATTTCCTTGGTATCAAAATGAGGGAATTAGAGCACTTATAAGATCAATTCTAATTCTATGAAGTAATACTGTTAATTCTATTAACATATTATAGATGAACTTCTCTACCATTTGACTGATTTTAATGAGATATAAAATGAATAGTTAGCCATGTTAGCTGTCCTAGCCATAGTCAATTCAACCACACCTTATTGATACCTAAGTGAAATAATTGGAAATGAAGTCAGGAAGACAGAAATTCAAATCCTACTCAGACACTTATTAGTTTTTTGTTCTAGGGAAATTGCTTAACCTCTCTCAGTCTCAGTTTCATTTATATAGCCTCATCTATAAAATGGGGATAATAATAGAATCTATTTCATAAGCTTATTGGGAAGATATAATAAGAACTTTGTAAAGTGTTGGGAAAACTTTAAGGTGCTATTTGAATGCTAACGATCACCATGATTGTCATATTTCTTACTGTATGAGCATCAGTATTGTCCCTCTGAAACTAAAGTAGCACCCCTGAAATGTTGTTTCAACTTAATTTGACAATTTTTAAATCTCTTATTATGTATGAGGTATTGGGGAACAAAGCTAAAAAAATGAGATAACTCTTTTGCTTAAAATTACATTCTTCTGGGGGGAGAAATAGTATATGACACAAAGAAGAGATAATAAACTCAAAAAAAGCAAGCAAAATCTTCTCAGAAAACTTGAAGAAGGACTAAAAGGTTCAAAGCCTCAATAATGTGAGAATGACATTTAAAGCTAAATTGTGAAGGAAGTAAATCATCTTGATAAACAAGGATGAAGAGGGATGCTCTACAGGAATGTTCAGGTAGGCAATGGTGGCATTTGACATTTAAGGAAACGACACTGCTCCAGTTTGGCCGGAATATAATCTGTGTGAAGGAGGGATGTTATAAAATAAGGTTGGAAATTTAGTTTGGAGATCATGATAAGCATTGTGTAATTTACACAGCATTAGACTTGGTATCAATAGGCTTAAATTCTAATCCAACCTCACTTATTAACTATGTGATAATCAATTACATCTTACAGAGCCTTAGGATTACATCATCCACAAAAAATGAGACAGATAATAATGCCTACACTACCTATCTCATGGGATGAAGAAAATACAGTATAAACCTTAAAGAACAAGAAAGAATCATGGAATCAAAGATTTAGAGCTGAAAAGGCTATCAGAAGCCATTGGATCCAACTCCCTCATGATGGAGATGAGGACATGAAGATCCTGGAAAGTCAAAAGACTATCCATCTGGGTCATGCAAATAATAAAGTAGTAAAGGCAGTATTTGAACTTAGGTCTTCTGACACCAAAAGAAAATTACTCTTTCCACAGTGTCACAATGCCTCCTATTAATGAAAGTTATTCTTTTTTTTTTTTTTTTTCTGAGGCAATTGGGATTAAGTAATTTAGCACACAGCTGAGAAACACTAAGTGTCTGAGGGCGAATTTGAACTCAGTTCTTCTTGACTTTAGGGCCAATGCTCTATCCACTGTGCCATCTAACAGCCCTAATGAAAGTTATTCTTGTTGAAATTAAGTTGTTCTGGTTCTTAAAAACTAGATTTTTATTTGTTTGCTTATTTTTATTTCTCGAACAACAGAAACCTACTGAGGTTTTTAAGTTGAGAAATAATATGCATTGAAAGCAGGGAAATCAACTGGAAGACCTAAGTATGAGGAAGATAATTATGGCAACTATTGGAAGACTGAACTGGTAAAGTGAGATGCAGAGAGCAAGGAGATAGTTAAAACAGTCTAGCTGAGTAGTGATAAAGGCCTGAAGTGCTAGTGATATTTTTGGAAAAGAATTGGATGTGGAATCAGAATTAAGGGATCTTTAAGATTAAGCAACTGACTAGATTAAAAATTAGGAAGAGGAAAGAGAAGGAGGGAGGGTGAGATTGAAAGGGCTGGTGACCCAAAAGATGCTAGTAAAATCTATTTCAATAGGGAATTTGGGTGAGAAGCAGATGTGTCCAATTAAAAGCACGCTATTTAAAGTGCCAATAGAACAAACACCCAGCAGGAATTCAGGGAAGAAATTGAGTTATGATTTTGTTTTGCTATGTTGGAAGGTAATGTCTGAATTTACATTAATTTCCAAATAAAACAGAGGAATGCTAAAAGTTAAAGTAATTTGGTGCTACAAAGTATGTGGTCACAAACATAAATCCTTTTTCAGCTTTTTTTATTTCATACCCATCATGCTTTTTAAAAAATCATTTTATACAGCACTCTAAATTTGATTGTGGGATGCATTATTCAAATTAAAAAAGCAAAACAAAACAAAAAACAGTTTCTTATTCCTTTTGTTTATAATGAAGATAAGAAAAAATAAGTTTAAAAGTATAATTACAGAATTTGTTTCAAATAAAAATTAAAGGAAGCCAAGAAAATACATTCTTTCTCTTTTCCCCTTTTAATTTGATGTAGCAAGAATTGAAGCTGTATTTGATATAGCAAGAATTTGAGACTGCTCTCAAATTGAGAGAGAAGCATAGAGAAATGTATAGTCATACTAATTTATAAAATACTGTTTCTCATTCCATTCTAAAAAAAATCATTACATAATTATACCTCCTTGGAAAAAAAAATTAGCATGAGGAATTTCATTTTCCCCCTTGATCCTCCTTGGTACCAAGAAATCACCCAGATTGTTCCCATCAGTGAGAATACCACCCACATAAGAAGATACTAACTTGAAGAAGAAACATTCTTCTTCAATTTTTATTTTCATTTTTTGAGCAGGAAGATCTCCTTTTAGCTTGAAAATTACTTTTGCTTTTCTTACAAACCAAAAATATTATTTTTAGTTACAGAAAACTCAATATTATTGTTCCTTTAGATGATTAAAGTTGTCATAATTTTAATAGGCATGATTTTGCTTTTAATTATAATCACTAAAAATGAATTCATTTCTAGTAAAATACAATTAAAAATAATCACTTAGTATTGATTTAATCTATAGTGATTTGAGGTGGTTTGAAGTCTCAAGTTTTCAGCTATTTGGCAAGATTGATCAATCAATTCAATGACTTCTTGAATTACTCTGACTGAAAGTTTTCAACAATTTATGGCTAACTGGGAGGTGGGGTGAGAGCTAAATTGGGTAAAGGCAGCAAATGTAATGAACTATCCCAATATTCCTCACCAACAACTGTAAAATAATGTGTCAAAGTGAATTCTAAAGCACCAAAGCCAACAAAAGGTTAGGGTGAGACATTTTCCCAGTCCAAGACAACTTTAGAGGTGATGGAAGAGATGTCTAGGACATCTAGTCAGGAAATGACCAGAGCATAGGAAATAATAAAATAAAAAATTAAAAAAAAATTGGACAAAAAACCAACAAGAATTCCTTGAGGGATAGGGATGGAGAGGAGTAATAGAGGGAAAATTGGGAAAAGAAATTAGATGCAAAAAATATATATAAAAAGAAAATTAATATATAACAAATGAGCAGTACTCAAACTCTTAAAGGAAAAATTAAATGAATTATAGGAGAAAATATTAAATAAAATTATAGTAGTAGGGGACCTCAATCTTCCTTTCTCAGAACTAGATAAATCTAACAATAAATTAAATGAAAAAAAAATTAAGGAGATGAATAGAATTTTAGAAAAGTTAGATATGGTAGATGCCAGGGTATGGGACCCTGCCCAGAGGGAGTACAATAAGTTTTCTGCCACATTGTAGAAACACCCTTGTTGAGCAAGGAGTTCTGATGCACAGCATGGGAATGGGTTGATCCTGAAGGTCACAGCTAATTGCTCATGAGCAGAGATGCCTTGACAGGGCATCTTGCCTGTGAGTGGGTTGCTGAAATGGCTGGGTTGGCTCTCCTCCCATTGGCAGATGCCATGCATACACAAAGCCCATGAGCTGCTTCTCTGAATGGTGATTGGGGATTGCCTACTGTTCACATGCTTATCACACTTGCAAAAATTTGTATCAACAAGGTTGTGCTGCATAATAAACTGGAGCTCTTTTCAAACAGTATGAATCTCTGCCTCTTCCATCTCACCTCTGAGATCAAAGGGCTCATACAAGGTGAGCTCTTAAGACAGCCACAACAGGTAGATCTTTGGAGAAAAATGAATGGGAATAGAAAAAAATGTACCTTATTCCCAGTTATACATAGCACTTTCTTTTTTTGTTTAATTAAAGTTTTTTATTTGCATAACATATGTATGGGTAGTTCCTCAGCATTGATCTTTACAAAGTTTTCCATTACAAATTTTACCCCCAGTCCCCACCCCTCCCCTAGATGGCAGGAAGTCCATTACATGTTAATAATGATAAAATACTTGACAAGTTGTTGTGCAAGAAAAATCCTATCTACAAGAAAAAAAAAAATCAGAGAAAGGAAACACACTGCAAGCAAACATCAATAAAGAGCATGAAAATGTTATGTTGTAGTCCACATATCATATCCCTCTCTCTGGATATATATGGCTTTCTTCACTGAACAATTGGAACTGGTTTGAGACAATTCTTTGTTGCAGAGAGCCATGTCCATCAGAGTTGATCATCATATAATATTATTGTTGCCATATACATAGCACTTTCACAAAAATTCATCATATATTCAGGGCAAAAAAGCATCACAAACAAGTGCAGAAAACCAGCAATACTAAATGCACCATTTTTAGATCTTAATACCAGAAAATTTTTTCAATAAAATGTTTTAGAAACATAAATTAAAATTAATTAGAAATTAAGTAAGCTAATCCTAATGAATGAGTGGTTTAAAGGACAAATCATAGAAATGATCAGTAATTAAATTAAAGAGAATGGCAACAAGAAGATAACATACTAAAATGTATGGAATGAAGCCAAAGCAGTACTTAAGGATAATTTATATTTCTCAAGTCTTTCAACAATAAAAAGAAAAATACTAGGTTAACAAATCTGGTATGCAATTAAAAAATAAAGAACAAATTAAAAATCCTCAATTAAACACCAAAATTCAAATTCTGAAAGTCAAAGGAGAGATTGATAAAACTTAAAGTAAAAGAACTAATAACTTAAAGTAGCCAATAAATTTAATAACAAGTAATTTATAATACTACTAATAAAGTAATCATTAAGACATAATAAATAATACTACTAGTTGGTTTTGTGGAAAAAAACAGAAAAGCCATTGACTTTATTTTTAAAAAAAGAGAGAAGAAAACCATATTAGTGTTATCAAAAATGAAAAGTGTGAATATACTACCAATGAGGATGAAATTATAGAATTTATGGCAATAAAACATTCATCTATTTTGAATGGATGAATGTTTTATTGATGTTCAGTTATTTAAGTGATATCTATCCCCATTTGACTTTGCAACCCCATTTAGAGTTTTCTTATCAAAGATACTAGAATACTTTGTCATTTCCTTCTTCTAACCATTTTATAAATAAGGAAACTGAGGTAAACAGGGTTAAGTGACTTGTCCCAAGCCATAAAGATAGCAAATATATGAAAATAAATTTGACTTTAAGTCGTCCTGAATCTAGGCCCACCCATTCTATCTATGTAGTTACCCCAGAAAAATATTTCATTTTAATTTTTTTTCAGATAAATTTTTTTAAAAATGTAAATTGGATACATTAACAAAAGAAGAAATAGATTAGTTAAATTACCCTATCTCAGAAAAATGAAATTATAAATGAACTTCCTAATGGGGGGGAAATTCCTGTAACAGATGGATTGACAATGACATCTATCAATTATTTTAAGAATAATTAATACTAATAATATTTAGGAAAAAAATGAAAGGAATCCTAACAAATTTCTTCTATGAGACAAATACAAAACCAGGAAAAGTAAAAACAGAAAAAGAAAAGTATATACCAATTAGAAGAATATTGATGCAAAAATTCTTTTTAAAAAATAGTAGCAAAAAACAATTCAAATATGCTGGAGCCACAATTGGACTTCTAAAGGATTTATCAGCAATCACAAAAAAGACCACAGATCCTAAATAACATATCTATAACCAAAAGAACTCAGTCAATGGCCAAAAATATCATATCCAGCAAAAATCATCCATAATATTGAATGAAAAAAAAAAGGGCATTCAATGAACTTTAAGATTTTTTAAGACTTGGTCTCAACTAAAGCCAAACAATAAAAAATTTAACATATAAGAGCCAATGTCAAAGATTAATTCCAAGGAACTCAACATGGGCAAATTATATATATGTGTGTGTGTGTGTGTGTGTGTGTGTGTGTGTGTGTGTGTGTATACATATGTATTATATATTTTACATGGAAATGCCTATTACGTGTTTAAGATTAACATCAGTAATTAACTCAAAAGAAAGATTGGGTAGAATTGAGTATGATCTGATTCTTAGAAGCAAAATTGTCTATAAAAAGGTATAAATAGCAATTGTGTTATACAAATGAGGTGCAGAGGAAAAACCTACAAAGAGGCATTAGAGGGGGTAAGAGAGTATTTCTGAAAATTGACTCAAATAGAGAATGGGTTAGAGAACACTACACACACACACACACACACACACACACACACACCATTAAGAGTATAACACATTCCAAAATTTATAAAGAAATAAAGGAGGAGGGAATAGGATTAAACAGAGTACAGAATGGTGAGAATGTAATGCAGATTTATGGTAGGAAGAAAGTGTGTAAAGTTTGGGAACAGGATAAAGGGGGAAGAAAGGTGGATAAGGTGGAATGCAGAAGGCTGTTTAGATTAACAATAGTAGGATAAGGTTTATAGATTAATTGGAATTGGATAATGAGAGAAGGAAAGGGTGGGGGCAGAAGATAAGGGAGGGATCCATGAAAGAGGAAGGTTAAGTAATAGCAAGACAAGTTAAAGAGCAGAATTAAAGTAGAAGAGTCAGCAGGGATAGGAAAAAAGTGATATACACAAACATTACAAGAAAGATCAGGAGAAGAATAGATTAGAAAAAAAGTAGAATTAGTAATCATTGATTATAACAAAGTCAAATTTAAAGATTCAATTGAGAAAAATCTACATTATGTCTCAGTCATATTAATATTGTTTTATATGCATGTTTACATGAGTAAATGTGTATGTGTATATATACATATACACACATGTGTGTTTGAGTATATGTGGTTATGTATATAAGTGGGTGTGCAAATGAGTATAAATGTATATAAAGTAAAAAAAAAATTTACAGGATTATATTAAAAAAAAAAAAAGATTGTACACCATAATCAGGAAGGATGTATATTAGGAATGCAAGACTGGTTTAATATTAGGGAAACTATCACCATAACTGACCATATCAATAACAAAACTAATAAAATGCATATGATTATATCAATAGATGCAAAATACAGTTTGGACAAAATATAATATACATGCTTATTAAAAACACCAGGAAACATGGCAGGGCTGGGGGTGACAGGAAATGGACCTTTTTAAAAAATAAGCATTATCTACCTAAAACCAAGAGCAAACATTCTCTGAAATGGGGATAAACTAGAATCCCACTAAGATCTGAGATGAAGCAAAGATATTCATTATTACCACCATTATTCAGTATGGAATTAAAAATATTAACTACAATAAGACAAGAAAAAAAAAGGTTTAAAAAAAGAAAGCAAGCTATTATTCTTTGCAGAAAATATGATGGTATTCTTAGAAAACAGTAATCAACTAAAATTCGAGTTGAAATAAATAACAATTTTAGCATAATTTCAAGATATAATATAAACCTACATAAAGTATTAGCATTCCTATATATTACCAACAAAAGCCTTAAGCAAGAGATAGAAAGGAAAATTCCATTTAAAATAACTAAAAACAACATAAAATACTTGGGTATCAACCTGTCAACACAAACCTTGGAATTATATGAACATAATTCACAAATTACTTGTCAAATAAAATCAGAAATAAACAACTGGAGAAATGTTGATTTTCAAAAGTAATCTGAGTTAATATAATAAAAAATATCAATTCTACCTAAATTAATTTACTTATTCTATGTCATAACAATAAAATTTCCAAAATTATTTTATAGTGCTCCAAAAAAACAAAAACAAACAAACCAAAAAAAAAAAAACTGAAAGAACAATAGGTCAAGAATATCAAAAGAATTGATGAAAAAAAATTGTGAAGAAAGTAGGTCTAGATATTCCAGATTTCCAACCATAAAATCTGCTGCTGGCTTCAAAATAGAATGGTAGATGAGTGATACAGATTAAATATATAATACACAGTAGTAAACTACCATAGTAATCTAGTGTTTAATAAACTAAAAGTTCAATCCTTTGGGGGCAAGAACTCACCATTTACCAAAGAAATTAAAAATAAAACAAAAATGTAGAAAAACTAGAAAGTCGTTTGGCTGAAACTAGGTCAACATCTCTTACCTCGTACTATGAAAATAAAGGGTGATATAAGTAAATTCAAGAAGCATGGAAAATTTTATGTAACAGTTTCAAAGATAATGAAAGAGTTTATAACCATGCAAGTGATAAAGGATCATGGAAAATAAAATGGATACTTTTGATTAGAAAAAATTAGTTTTTGCAGAAAATCAATTTGGCTAAAATTAGAAGGAAAACAGAAAAGTCGAACAGGGTTATGGTATGTAAAAGCCTTATTTCTTAAATATATGGAGAACAAGTAAAATTAATAAAAATAAGAGCCATTCCCCTATTGATAAATTGTCAAAGGATATAAATGAAATTAAAAAGTCCTGGTTTCAAATTTGGCTTTATGAACTCACTAGCAATATGAATTTTTATAAATCACTTGCCATATCTTGGCCCTATATATAGCATAGTTATAGATGTGTAAATATAGATATTAGAGAGACTGAGACAAAGAGAACACTCCAAGATCTCTTCCAGTTCATGAATCCTTAGAAATAGCAGTTCTTCTTTCTTTTCATATTATTGTATTATTGAATCAAAAGTTTCATCTACAGCAACCCTTCTGACATGATTTATTCACTATCATCTCTTCAAATGAGGCATTCTTTTTTTAGGAACAACAGCAAAACTTAGTCTGTGAATAAATCTAATTCTGGCAATAAGGCAGCTATATTCAAGGATTCCATATTTCTTTTTTTACCTCTACCAAGGTTGTGAATAATTATTTCTCCTTGTTTATAATCAATTATACTGAAATACTTTTATCTCTTTTTGATATGCCAATTTTTATGTAAGTTTTCTCTCATATAAAAATATAAGCTCTTTCTTTGACTCAGTGTCCAGCAAAATACCTGCCATATAGTAAACACACATATATTCCTATTTAAAGAATTACTAACTATTTAAGGTATTACAATGTTCAGGAAGAATTCTCTGGCATTTGGATGCCCACTAAATATTCAGCAAATCTTCTCACACTTAATAGAGTTATGGGATGGCATCCAGGAATACCAAGAGTTGGAAGGTGTTTTGTCATGTTGCAGATTTTGATTATTTTTAATGAAAATTTTTATTTCTCCAAGGAAATAAGTCTTGCCCAGTAAAATTTCTTTCAAATCCTGAGCCTTTAAGTTTGAAATGTCTTGTTTGTGGTATTTTTTTCCCATTTTTAAAATGCTCTTGACATTGCCTATAGGTAAATAAACAGCAAAGATTTAGTGCTTATGATTCCTAGAGGGGTAGATGAGTACTTGAATAATATGAGTGTTAGACAGTCACTGATAAAGTGAAAACTGGAGGGAAGTTACGGCTGAAATTTCACATACGTAACTTGCATTGTTATTAACAACTAGCTTTAGATTTTTGATGGAATTTTTCATATCAATGAAAAGATGTTTAACTTATGTCTTTTTGCAAAGATTATTGTTGTTTGTGGTGAAACTCAGGGACATTCATTTAAAAATCTCATAGATAAAATAATTATTTCTCCTTGCTTAAATAAATTATATTAAATACTTTTATCTCTTTTTGATGTGCCAATTTTTATGTAAGTTGTCTCTCAGATAAGAATATAAGCTTTCTTCAACAACAGTGTCTAGTAAAATACCTGCCATACTGTAAACATATATATATTCCTATTAATGAATTACTAACACTATATTTATTCAAACACATTCATTTAAGTAAGTTTTCCTTCTAAGAGACCAGAACTAAAGAAGCAAAAAAACTGAATTATATTTTATTCCTAGGAAATAGAATTTCTTCACTTCAAGATTGAGTTGAAATTAGCAGTGGCCAAACACATCCAAAACTCATATATTTTCAAGATGTCACCATTAGCATTAAAATCCATAATAGTTTCATTTCTAAATAAAACATGTTGGACATTTTGCATCTCCTATAGGTTAAAAAGCACCAAGAAATTAATGTACAGATAATTGTTATTTGGGGAAACTATAACCTTAATTTCCTCCCTATTCGTTTAGATCCAACTCTCATTCAAACTATATGACAGTGTAAATTATTTGCTTTAAGTTAAAGAGCTCATTAATACTAAAGTTCAGGCTAAAATATAAGGGTCTCAATGCTTAGTTCATTGCTTTTTTTTTTTTTTTAACCATTATGTCATGAAAGGCAATGAAAACAAATTAAATAAATAAATTTTGAGTTGGAAAGCAAACATTGTGAACACTTCTACATCATTGGTACAAATATAGGAGATAGTCTTCTCCCAAATCTGGTTTGCATAAGTGTAGTATTGTGTTTCAGTGGATGGACAAGAATGTTTTGTTTTGTTTTGTTTTGTTTTTCCCTTCTGAGGAGATTTAATTCTTATTAATTAATTAATTTTGCTATAATCTTTTGGAGAAAGTTGCTTTTGGACCAGTATGAGTTTAGTTTCATGCTCTGTAATCTTTAACAAATACTTGTGCTGATAGACTTGAGTAAGATTTACATTGCTTTTGTCATAGTTGCTCAATCAATGAAGAAAGGAGGTTGCCTGTTAATGGTATTATCAAAGCTGATATCTTACAAAAAGTGGTCATGTTTGGACTGAAGTTTTCCTAGCAAGAGATTAGAGGCAATATGGGAGAGGAAAGAATTGCTCAATTGTGTGTTCTCTAGAAAGCCAACTCTCATGAAAGGATCCTTATATTTAGATTCATAAGATGTGAATTTGATCCCTGGCTTTGACACAACTAGCCATGACCATGTGAAAGTCACTTCTCTATATCTTGGATGACACTTTCATAAAATGAGGAAGAAAAGTAAGGAAACAATCATTAATCAAGTGCCTACTTAATGCTAGGCATCATACTAAGTAGTGTTGATACAAATATAAGCAATGATTCCATTAGTTGCCTCAAAGGTTTATAAACAAAAAATTTTCTATATAAATGAAGTTTCTAATATTTATTAATGGATTTCATTTAAAATAAAACTATACCAAAAATGCTACTATAATGGTCAATTCTGTGTCTGCTTTATAATAAGAATTTTTTAGTACTTCAATAATTATTCCTAGAGGTGAAGATATTTAAGAGGAGACTATTTTATACTAGGATTCACTAGTTAATAATATTAATAAGAGGTATCTAGTACAGTTAAATGGCAAAAAGTATTTCAAAATAGCCCTGATCTATCACCAACTATTGATGATTGCTTAATTTTGAAAGTGAATTCAATCATATCACAGTCTCTGACAGCAAAACTCAGAGAATATGCTACACAACTTTTATCCTAAAAAGGATTTTCTCTACCAAGCTTAAATTTAAAAACTGGTGAAGAAGTGACTACAGTAGCTTTCAAGGAATCCCATTCCATTCTTGGAGATCTCTGATTATGAGATTAAAGTTTTCTTTAAATGGAATAGATAGATCAAATTCTACAAATAATATTCATCCTCTAATTTTGCTTTCTGTCTAGACTCTAGTAAATCTAACCCCACTTCTCTGTGACAACCTTTCCATGCTTGAAAACAGCTATCATCCCCTGCTAAATCATTTGGGAAATCATCTCAGATTCTTCTGACCAATCTTCAAAAGCTGCAATTTCTAATCTCCTCAGCACCCTGAGCATCTTTCAGTTTGTCAACATTCTTCTAAAAATAAAAATCTAGAAATAGCAAAAGAAATAACTAGAGATGATTATTAGCTAAATTTATTTTTTTCCTCGTTAATACAATCTGCCTCTATTTTATGTGGCATAAATGACAGGAGAGCCAAAATGCCTTTCCCAGTAGTCAAAGATATGGAGTCACAGTTTGACAATGTGTACATTTATCTCAGCTTACCATCTGTGGAACAGCCACTGGTACCATCACTAGAACAGTAACGCATTTCAATCCTTTGTCTCCCCACCTCCAGTAAATTAGGATCAGGTAGTCGAGCTTTGCAAGTGTAACGAAACCTTTGCTCATAGTGACCTCCATTATCAGAAATGTTGACAGGAGTCCAAGGTGTCCAAGGTGTGGTCTTTTTCAGCTCTGGACATGAGTTGGTGTTACAAGGCTGATATTCCTAGGGGAAAAAAAAGTAAATAAAGTTGCATATTTGTTATCTGGTAAAATAAAGATAATTAGACTAAAAAGTTTGTTTTCTTCCTCTTAGCTTCTAAGATTGTAGGTATGGATTTTGAATCTCCATGTCCTGGAACTTTTGCCATATCTGGTTAAAGTATATTTATGCCATCTCTAAAATTATAAAAATCAAACCAAAATAGCATCATATTTCATGAAAAATTATTAATAATACAAAAAGTTCTATGCATATCCACAGAGCATATCACAAATGTTCTGAAAAATCTTCAACAATAAATATAGATACTTTTATATCTGTTTAAATAAACAATATGTGAGTAGATTTCTTTTGTTCTTCTAATCCTATTCTAATATTAGTTTAAGATGGAAAACAATTTTTAGATTAACAAGAAAAGCACAAAAATGCCCACTAAACTTGTATTCTCTTGATATTTTTGTCTTAAAATAATGTTTCTTTATTGGCAATCATTTGAAATTTTTTTTGATTGGAATATTTTTTTCCATACTGAAATGTAAGAAAACTAATGAGGAAAGTTAATAAATAGATTCAAAATGGTAGGACCAGTATGCTGTTTAAGACTTAATAATCATGGCAGATAGAATTTGACATTTACCCACTACCCAGAATTTGTGAACCTAAAGTCCCATAGAAAGCTCACATTTGATGAAAACAAATAAAAAATAAAAACCTTTACATAATGCGACAACTTCCTTCTCAACTATTGACTACTTCACTAACTGGCATTTGTGAGTTACATTTTGATTTTTGTTTGCCTCTTTTCCACTAGGATCTTCTCAGTTCCTGGTACAGACTTTTCCTTTTCTCCTTGAAAGCTTATGAATTACTTGCTTTACTCCCAAAAAAGTATCACAAGAAGTGAAAAAAATTAAATAGTAAATATAATTAGATATACATTATTATTTAAATAAAGATACAAATAATGACCTATATGGGAATTTCAAAAAATCTCAGAACAGTTATGGTCTGGTTAGTATTTCTACATGCTGTATAATTGTGAAACTCAGAATGCCATGAAGAACAAAACAGATCAAAACATAATTCATTTTGTTTTCACTATGATAAAATTTCATGATTTGTCTTTTGTTTTTAGATCAGCTTCACCATATTCTGATTGTTTAAATATTTGGCTTTACTAGAGCTTCCTTGCTGCCAATTTATTTAAAAAACAGGTCCAAAAAAATGAGGAAAACCTTATGTGTTACATTATGCCTATTTTGAGGCTCTGTAACTTCTCTAAGCTAATTTTCAGTACTTTTATACAGTAAGTGACAGGCAAATGGTATGCAAGTACTCATATGTATACTTCTCTTTTCTTCATATTCACTCCCAAAATGAACACGTAGCTTACAGAGATGGAAAAGAGAAGATGTCTGGTAAATAATGGGATAATGCTGAGAATCTGAAAAATAAGATAAATGTGGCTATGGCAACATAATGTAAAATGAGGCCTTAGGGCTGGAGTAGTTGAAATATCTAAGAGCATTTCACTTGGAAGCATAACACAATACCTGAACACCTTTATTATGATAACTATATAATGGAAGGGAGGCTGGGGTAAGAGAGGAAATAATTGATGAAGCTAAGGATAAAGATTGGTTAGTAATATGAATCTGTCAGTTTCAAAACTAGGTATCGAATACCAATTTTTTGTAAGATATTTTGTCAGGCTATGAAGGACTAAAAAAATGCTTATGTCCTAGTTTTGGTTATCAAAGAATATGTAGTCTGATAACTTAGATATGGTACATCTTGTTTTTTCAACAAACCAAGTATTCTTAATCTAGCATTTGTGCATTTTTTAAAAATGGCAATTGCATATAAATATAACTGACTGCCTTCATAATTATATAGTTTGCTTTATGAATTTCAAAAGTATATTCTGAGAAGCAAGAAACTTCACTACAATACAAAAAGGTTTCATGATACAAAAAGGTTGCAATAATGCTGGGGGTCAGAAAACTACAGCTTGATTTGCTGGCAAGCAGGCAAACTAAGAATGCTTTTTTGTTTTGTCTTACGTTTTAAGTACAATAAAACTTTAGTTAAAATATAAAAGTCATTTTAAGATTACGGGATAGGGCAAAGCAAAAAGGCAGGGATCATATTTGACCCTCTCATCATAGTTCGTCAATCTTTGCTTTATAGTTATTCAAATTTGTGACATCACAAGCTATTAATAGCTTTTATTAACACATTTTAATATTCTTATTTCTTTTCTTTTCTTTTTTTTTTTGTTATTGTTGTTGTTGCTGAGGCAATTGAGGTTAAGTGACTTGCCCAGGGTCACACAGGTAGGGAATGTTAAGTGTCTGAGACCAGATTTGAACTCAGGTTCTCCTGACTTCAGGACTGGTGCTCTATTCACTGTGCCACCTAGCTCCTCCAATATTCTTATTTCAATGATCAACAAATTATGTACCTGATTGTCACTGGAATTCTGAATTGAATTTCTAACATCTTTCTGTACTGATGTGGTATAAATCTTCTACTCAAATATATGGTCAAAGGTAGTCAAATATTAAATATTTCTCTACATATATTTTTTTTCTTTATTTACTTTTTATCTTTATATCACAATATCATTAATAGAATGCATGGCTCTTTGGTAAACTGTGGTGAAAGATCAATTTGAGTAGATTGAAATTCTCAAGATTCTACAACTGAGTGTATACAACAGAATGGGTACTGCCAATTTGAAAATGCCCATATGTTGTTTTCTTTTCAGTCATGGTCTATATACCAGCACTCCAGCATATTTCTGTGCAGATGTCCAAAGATATTTGCTGAAAATAACCTGCAAGCACATTTGGATCATATGCCTCTGCTACAGGAGTATAAGTCTTAGGGCATTATGCATATGAGTTCTTGGTTTGCCAAAGACTATGTAGATTCTGAAGATTTAAAAAAAATTAAAATAGATATTCTAGATGATTCCTAGAACACCTCTGTCAAGCCCATAATACTCATTTACATGAATTGAATTTTCATTTTAAAAAATTTCATGGATGTGTTTGAAAATTGTGTCTAAATGTCTCCTCTGACATCTATTTACTGTAGGCATGCTCAGCTAATATAGTATACTGAGTTTATTGAACTCAACTCCAAGTATGAAAGAACAAATTTGTACCTATTGTATCTATGTCCATTGTTGTATTAAACAATATGGTTCACCCTTAGACTGTGATCTTTTTTCCTTTTGGATAATTTACCTTCTTTGACATTGTTTATTATGAATATATGCCTTATATTTTCTCTATATTGATTATCATTACTTTTCTTCCTTTGCATTCTCGTGGGATATGCTATAACTAGAGTTTCAGTACTTTTCTTTGTGCTATCTTATATGAATGTGTTACTATGACATTTTGGTTTGCTCACATAATTCATTTCCTTTTTCTTTTTTATATTAAGCTTTATTCATAGGAATAGTTATACTACTACTCATCATGACATAACCATCAGAATGATTAATCACTGGAAGATATGATAGATTAAGCCTAGTCATCTTAATGACTTAAAAAACTTCCATTCAAAAGTATATTTCCTTTTCATATCACAGAAGATTTAATTGAATATTTGTGAGCTGATTGACCTGTTAAAAGACATTCTTACTGTTCACACTGATGTAACTTTAATTCCATTAATTTGCTGCTTAAATTCTGCTTACTAATAGAAATTTCAGTTTTTCTTTCTCCTAATCATTGATATTACCAAAAGCAGTCAATGAATTACAATTAAAAATTGAAAGAAAAATACTGTCCTATATATAAAGGAGGATGAAAATGCAAACATCAATATTTCCTTTCTCTTATACAAACTCAACCCATCATTCCAAAGAACATCTCTACTCTGACCTCTGTTCATAAATGTCTCTCAGATTCAACTCTCATTCAAAAAAACCCATTTCTGACCTTTCCTGACATTTAGTTATGTTAAAATTCTAGACAACTGAATATATTAAATTATCTATTATTAGCAAAATGTAATTTCCCAAATAGGCTGAGAGTTTCTTGAGATAGGATTCTTAGGATTTATAGTGAGAAACTACTTCAGAGATCATTTTGTCTACCCCCTTCTTTTAAAAAAAATAGATGACAAACTAAAGGCGAGAATTTTCAAAGAATTGCTCAAGGACAAAGAAATAGAGAACAGAAGAGCCGAGAATTTTTTCCAAGTCCTCTGGATCTAAATCCTGTGTTCTTTTCACAAATGTCTTTCTATCCTATAAATGCTCTGCTGCTCTATTCTGCCTGGCTTCTAGCATAGCTCTAAGCATTCAAAAAGGAATATATGACAGAAAATTGTTGAGAAAATTCTGCTAGTACAAGAGATTATAATAAATTATTTTGTCCTTTTCAAGAACGCATAAACAATTTACAAGTTACTATAGTAACTGTAAAAATGAAGGTAAGGATCCTAGGAACTAGGAACTCCATCATTTCAATCAAAATATATGAATACCTGAACCTTTTTTGGAGTTTTAAAATCTTTGGTTTCTTTTTCATAGCAAAAATATACAAATATTAGAAACACATAAATACATTAATATATGCTTTCTAATATATGAGAACAGTTAAAAAAAAGAGAGAAGCAATCAAGGCATTTTCTCTCCTGAAAAACTGTATCTTCAATGAGCAGCATGGTTTCTTTCTAAATTTATAAACAACATTTTAAAAAAAAAATTTCATTCCAAATTTGAAATTTTCTCCTGATGGCTAATATTCTTCTCTTATGAGAGTAAAGTTCAAACAATTTAAAAAATATTTTCAAGCAGAAACACTGAATTAAAGGATAACTTATTTTTAGTCTCAAATGATCAAGTAGACTGTGGAAAGAAAATTTCATTCCCATTGTTGTTACTGAGTTGGGTAACTTATTACATTTCAAGGCTTCTTCATTCCTCCATTTGTAATGAAGAACTATTTATTCCTACCTTATAGCCACGCTATAAAAACTTGTATAGGTTTGAGAAGTAGGCCTAGGGAAACATGATAATGAACATATGAACATTAAGTCAAGTTTTATTATTTTAATAGTCTTCAAAAGGACTGAGAATTTAGGCTGGCACTTAGAGACAAAAACATCTATGAGGGTAGAATTTTTAAAAATAAAAGGGACAAAAAGGATCTAAAAAAAGATATAATACCCATAATCATAGGACTTTCTTTCAGTGGCTATAGTGACACTCATGTGGGTAATGTGAATAAGTTCTTTGGCAGGACAGCATAAAATTAAACTAGAATAATATAGTAATTATGGAAAACTGGTCATGAAGAGACAGGCAGGAAAGCATACTCTTTTGACCTTTAAGCAATCTAATTAGAGAAACAGAATGAAAATCACCATATAGTTTATAAACTTTAAGGGAAAACATAAAATACAACTTTATTTTCTTTATTAATATGGTTTTCTAATTGAGGAACTTTCAAAATGGGATTACTCGTATCTTTAATAAATGGGATCTTTTGATAGTTGTTGGGTTTATATAATTTTTATTAGATATATGAATGATCTTTTAATAAATCTGCTAATTAAAGATTTTTATATTTTAAAATTCTTCATAAACTAGAAGTCAACCTGAATAATTCAATTGAATTAGGTTTTTAGGAAGTGATATGAAATATATAAAAGAAGACATGTATGAGCAGGAAGGCAGTGTATAAGTCATATAATAAGAATGCAGACATCAGATAGTCAGCCTTATTGCTCCACTTGTACCTGGTAGGAAGTCTTCCAAGTCTTTGGGTGGAATGTTTATGGAAAGTTTTTTGTGGGGTGGTAGGGACACTAATAAAGAATCATGTGAGGTGATGAATCAAGTAAGCAAAATCCACATTGGGGGATGATTACCAATTTCACTGAAGTCCTGGCTCTACCAAAGTTGTAACTGGAAATGTGAATCATTGACCAAAGTAAGTATATGATGCTGGTGTTTTTGCTATATGTTTTATTTATTAATTCCATATAAAATGTCTGGAGATTATTTTCAGTCTAAAAAAACAACCATGTATATTTTTAAAAATCTAATCTTTTTAAAAAATAATTTTATATTACTGAAAAACACAAATATTAAATATGGAAAAAGAGGATCTATTGGTTGGATTTTTTTTCCAATTACTTAAAGACTCAAGGGATATATCAGTTTTTAATCTCTAAATTTTATCATGAATTTAATGCTGCTTATTTTCTTCAGGTTACTCTGTGTCTCTCTCTTGCTTTCATGCCATGATAAACCATTGGAAAAACTAAAAATAAACGTCCTAATTAAACTCTCTCAAAAATAAGTTGTTCACTTCAAATCTATTTAATAGTAGATGAATATATGTATATTTCATTCTATGAAAGTGTTAATTTCACAAATAAATTCATATATATCTTCCTCTACCAACCTTAATATATAATTAGAAAAAAGCTATATTATTATATCTTCATAATTTTAACTACTTCATTTAACATTTAGCACTCAAAATCAGAAAGCATAAAATGAAAACTTTAGTTGAGAATAACCTGGATTTCTTCTCCTGATGTGTAACCTAGTGCTATAGATTTTCATTTACCTTGCTTCTGTGTGAATTATTTTTAAATATTCCAGAAGAATAATTTATTGGCTGATGGCCATTTTCTATGATGCTATGGGGGCACTCTGGAGATAGAGAATATTGCATCCTCCCCTCCCAATTGTTTTTTTTTTAATCTCCAAAATTCTGTATATTCCCTGGCCCATATTAACCATTTAAATGCTTGTTTATTGATTATGAGATACATGGATTTCTAATATTTAGCTTTTTAGCTGTCAGTTATTAGGTATCAATTTAGTCTTTGTGAAGTATCATTTCATATTTTATCAGTTCACTGAATATTTTATGTAGTGATGGAGATGAAGGGTCAGGAAAAGATTGTTATATATCATGAGACACTTTTTTTTAGGAGGAAGGCCTATAGGTTTTCTCATGATAAGCAGAGAAGAAAATGTAGTCTTATCAAGCACACAGTAGGAATACACGAGAGTATTCACCATTGTACACATGACTATCTTTGCAAAGAGCAGTAGTTAAAAATACAGATGAGAAGATCTGAGATTCACAGGATCATTCCTTGAAATCCTTGACACATCTCTGCCTTGGCCCACAATAAGAAAGAAAAGGAAAATGTGCGTTTGGAAAATTTCCAGGTATGTGTAAATCCCGAAAATCACAAGAAGATACATTCTCATTAGTGAATCTCTGAGCTGTACAATAGACTTGCAGGAAAGAGAAAATGTATGAATGGTATAGCATCTACAATATAGGAGCTTTTCCAAAATCATGTTCTGCCTAGCCAAGAAATCATCAGCTCTTCCAAGAAAATGAGTATGGATCAGCACATTCAATCAGTGCTGAATAATTCTGGAAAGAATCTCAAGAATAGTCAAAATCTTAAAAAAGAAAACAAAACTCCCTGAAGTGAATATAAATTTTATTTGTATCCTTGTTATCATACAAATTACCTTTTCCCTGATGTAACCTGGTAAACATCACTATCTTTTTTAATTTGTTCCCTGTTTCACACTCCAGTCTCTCCTGGAATCCATAAGAAGCCTGCATTACTGATTTCATATTCTCTTGAGCAACTACTGGCTACTTAAGCTCAAAATATTTACGTGTATTTCTATAAAGGGCAAATCTAATTGGGAACTATAGTGATAGCAAAGTGACTGGTCCTAAGATATGCACAATAAGATAGGTACTTTTAGGAGGTCACTCTGAAATTGTGATGAGACACATTCCCTGCACACTCCTTCCCTCATGTCATCTGTATTCTTTACAGAAAAAGTTGGAAGACAAAGACATTCTTTGGGTTTGTATGCTGGGAAAAAAATATCATTATATTATCTATGATTTAGAAAATCAGTATTTTTCTTAAACAACTTTTTTCTCATAAAATCTGGCTCATGGAAATATAATCTCTGTTATCAATTATAATTAAAGAAAATGAAACTTTTACCATTATATGTTATTCATTTGTTTTGGTCATTTCTGACTCTTCATGACCAACTTTGTAGTTTTCTTGGCAAAGATACTGGAGTGAATTGCCATTTCCTTCTCCAGCTTATTTTACATATAAGGCCACTGAGGCAAACAGAGTTAAGTGGTTTGCCCAGGATCACACAAATAGTAAGTGTCTAATTTCCAGATTTGAACTCAGATCTTTGTGACTCAAGACCCAGTACTCTATACACTATGCCACCTTCTTGACCCTTTTACTACCATAATAAATCATCATTAAAGATGAGTCTTCTTCTGATTTATAATGACTATTTAGATTTCCTTCTGTTAGAAAATATTGTCTCTGAGAATTCAAATTGTTTGTTATAAAAACCTAACTAGTATTTAAATAGTCTAAGTCATATAAGTCAGAGGCAGATGTGGCATAGTGGACAGTGCTGGCCTTGTGTCAGAAATACCTAAGTTCCTGTCTTACATTTGACATTTAAAGGCTATGAGTTCCTGGGAACTCATTTAACTCTCTTAGTTCTCTGAGTAACTCTCTAAAACAATGTTACAAAAAGATCCTGACTAGCATTGCTAGATAGCTTTCTCATTCAGGAGTATTTTTTATCAATGAAATCATAGGTGCTGTCTACTAGAAATGTTTTATATCACTGTCATATTATTTAAATGAAATTATTATAAGCAGTAAACCTATAACTGCTCTGTTATCTTCATCACAACACATTGTTTCATCAATGCCAAAGTCAGCAAGGAATATATTATAGAAGTGCATAGTTCTCCTTAAAGTCAGATATACCAATAATCCCCCATGCTATATATAGGGGCACTTTGGTACTCATATTCTTCAAAACTCCTTGAATTTGGTAGTCTATGCATTCCCATGAGGGGAAAAAACACTTCAGCATTTGGTTGTTGTCTTGGTTGGGCAGTAGGAATGTGAAATTGGCCAGGTTTACTGCCCAACTTCTGCCACTGTGGCTGATATTGCACTTGGCACTGGACAGTTCCTTCCCAGCAAAGGTAGCAGTGGATGAGATTATCAAGTTGGATTCCATGAAGCTGAGGCTGTATGGGTATGCAAGCAGATTGAGGGGACCTTTCTGCAGGACAATGTGGATATAGTCACCTGGGATCCCAAAACAATAGTACTAGAAGGGGCATAGAGCAACAAGTATGTTCAACAGGAACAGAGCAACAGGAGCAGAAGTCACCATGGTGGCACAAATAACAGCAGAAATCTAGGCAGTGGCAACAGTGGTGTTGGAGGATGTTTGGCAGCTCCAGCAGTGACTACAGCCCTTGGCCACAGAAGGCATGGAACCATAGCTTCTTCCTCTACATCTACCCTCCCCCTACTTCCCAAAGAAGCTTGGTAATCTTGGGGTAGGAATAAAAGAGAGATTATAAAAGTTGCAATCTTTAAAAGTGAGTTGGGTTAAAAAGGAAAGAGTCTAGCTAGACTAGCTAGAAGACTGTGCTGGCTTGGCTTGTTTCTCCACACCTGGAACCCCCCCCCCCTTGCCCCTTAGGGTAACTGAGTAAGGATGGATGGCTAGGCTATAGATTGGAGATGCACTCATTATGGGAAAAATTTGTTCAGTACTCTTCATGCCTTCTACAGTCAATTAAGGATGAGTAGTGAGGTACCACTATATTAGTTGGCATTGATATTATAAGTTTGGTTCTATTAAGTTTAAGAGAGACATAGCTAAAATTAAAACCAATATTATTTTAAGCCAATATTATAGCTTCTAGAAGACTGACTTTTCTAACTATTTTATCAAAAGAATAGTGACTAGAATGGTGAAGATAAGTCATTTGAGACATGATTGAAAAATAAAATTTAAAGGTTGTTTAGTCAAAGACAAGCAAATCAAAAAAACATTTATAATATGAATAAATATTTTCAAAATAATGAATTGCTCTTCTAAAAAACAGTAAAGGGCATTAGAATGTCCTAAATTTGGAATATGATTTTTTGAGTGTGAATTCCACCCTTTATTTGTTAGCTAAGTGATTTGAACAAATTGCTTAAATGAACATGAGTTCCCTCATCTATAAAATGGAGATAATTACCTTTAGGATAGTTTTCTTTTTAATCAAAGATTAATTGATTATCAATGAATTAAAAGAAGAAGATGTATTTTAGACAAATGTACTGCCATGAAGAATATTCAGTAAATGATAAAAATCAAGAAAATTTTCTATATGGTCTTGGTTTTGGATGATATTGTACTGGTTTTCAGAAAGAAGCAGGCAGTAAAAATACCTCCCAGAAAAAAATGTGTGAATAAAAGAGAAGTGAGAGCAGTCATGTACATACAGCATTTGATAATGATAATGATAAAGGACTGATATAATTATAAAAGACTTCATGGTTAGATGACCAGTTTTTTTTTCTTTTCATTATCATTTGATTTTGTCTCTAACATCTCTCATTATTCAAATTCTTTTAATATTCTTTAAGGAGAAAGTCCCAAATAACTGACCTTGCTATAACCATGTAGATTTTAAGAATAAATAGTCTTTGTAAAAGGATATAAAGTTTTCTTATACAACGTACATATGCATTAATGTATGGGCATTTTGGAAGTTATTTTAGACCCACTTGTTGTCACTGCTATTTCATAACCTAGGTTTTGGAGTATTGAAATTAGCAGTAGATTGAGTTCTATATTAATGGGACATTGTTTTAAAATCAAGTTTAAAATCAGGATTTCATAATGCCTAGAAACATAAAAGGGAAAAAAATAACTGAGTAATTTGAATGTATATTTGCACTATAGAAAATAATGAAATGAATAATTTGGAAACTTTCCAAATAACTATTTCAAACTGGTATTGTGAAATCTTTCTGGTAATTGGATTCATTTTTGTTTAGATCTATGTATTCAAAATCACTAAACTGTTAGTTTTCCTAAAAATACTCGTGATTACTTAAGAAAATAAATGTACAAACATATAAAATTATCAACATTTACTAATATTATTGGCTATTTAACATATAATCATGAATTAATTTTAGTAATCTATTAACTTTTAGCTTCAGATCATACCAGAACTTTTTTTTTTTACCTTTTAATGGACCACTGTAATTGTTTAAAAGAATGTTTCTTTAAGATTAAGTTAAATTAAGAAATATTCAAAACAGTCTCTTTTTCTAAGAATTCTCTTCTTAGGTATTTCATACCCAAAGATGAACTATTTTGGTATATAAAGTGATGCTTGAGATAAAATAGATGGATAGGGTATTGGATTTTGTGCCACAGAAAATTTTTTCAAGTTTGCTTTTCTAAAAAGTACTATAAAAATTTGCTAGGGATACTAACTGTTGAGTATGGCTTTGTTCCCTCTTTGCTCAACTGCCAAAATATCTCTGAAGAAAATTATATATATATATATATAATTATTATTATTATTATTTCTTTTTGACCCCTCTCCCCTCACAAAAAACAGATTAATTTAACATCTCTTTAATCATATGTGGGAATGGCAATACTTTATATATATATATGTATGTATGTATATATATATGTATGTATGTATATATATATACATATATATATATATACACACATACACATATCTACAATGGAAAAAGGATAAAAGAATTGAAAGTTGAAGGAACAAGAAACCAGAAAATTCTTTTTTATGTGGGAGAACCTGCTTTAGTGATATTTTTACCTTTGTCATTTTTAATTTTTCTCACTTTGGGGTTTTATTTGGTTTCATAGAAGAACTTGCTATATATAATAAAATTTTACCTATAATCAAAACAAAATTAAGGCTAGATTTGAGTTCATAGAAAAAGGGAACATAAGCCTTTTAGAGACAAATAAAAGTGACTCCATAAGATTGTAATCAAAAGCATAATTATTTATGTGTACAAAGGTGAATGGGACAATGGAATAGAGACCTCTTGTAAAAGTAAATAATATCTATTACCTCAGTAAGCAAGCAGAGCTGCCCATCCTATGAAGTTGGAAATAGGAGGAAGAAGTAGTTAGATAATAGTTAGTTAATAAATATATTAAAATATATGAAAGTTCTCTAAATCTGTTTTTTTTTTTTCTTACTGGAATTCTAGCTTCCACTTAGAGGAAAAATCAATAATAAGAGTCGACAAAAGAGGACCTGAGGAATTTTCTACTGTTTGAGAAATAAGATCATGAGAAAAACATGAGATGATGAGGGTTTTTAGATCTGAAACAGAAGGATCTTAAAGCAGCATGGCATGAGAGGTAATATGGTGAAAGAACACCTTTATCAATGGTAATTTTTATAATAGGCACTCACCAATTTACAAAGCTCTAATTTATCATTAGTTAGCATTTTATGTCAAAATAAGGCTGTTGTACACACTAGATAATTGATACCCGGGGTTAACACTAGGAGGTATAAGGGAGAGATGCCATCATTCCTTTTTTTAGAGATTAGGAATTTGAAACAAAGAGAGCACAAATGATTTGCACGGGTAACACAATTACTTGGCAGAGCTAGGACCCAAACTCACTGAATCAACAGAATTTGAATGTTTTTCAACCTTTATTAATTTCTATTCTAAAGCAAAATAGCAGAACATCTCCTAACGTAATTTTCTATGTTCATAAACTCTTCCAATGATCAATGGATAGACAGGGAACTTATTTTTACCAGACATGTTATCTAAAATCACAATTCTAGTTCAGAAGTAGTTTAGAACCAGTTTTTTTCTCTTTTTTGCATGGACCTCATTCTAGCAGAAAGATTATCAATAAAGAAAGTAAAATCAAGTAGAATTATCTAAAAATACTGAATGCTTTTAAGACTTCTGACAACATATTTCTTTTCAAGTATTAAGCATATCTGGGATCTGAGGAGACAATTTCAAAGTCCTTCTTAAGGTCAAGTCTGGCTTCAATTTTCCTTCAATAGAATAATTGCTTGGAAGGAATCAACCAGAATCAATTTGGCCACCTTCTTGTATCCACTGGAAAGGGATATAAGGATCTATTATGGCCACTATTTAATTTTTTCCCAGCATGACTCTTAGAAATATATTTCTAGTTTTACCTTCATCAATTTGTGTGTGTGTGTGTGTGTGTGTGTGTGTGTGACATAGAATTCTGGGTGATTAAATAGCAACCATATGATTTAAAATTTAAATCTGCATCAAACAGCTGTCTTCTACTGACATGTAAATAAGTCTGTAAGTGCAAGACTGTAAAAGTTTCTTTGTGTTAAACAGAGTAATGCTGTTCATGTTGTAAATATTTATATGGAAAAGCTTCTTTTTTACTTAGAATTGTTATTCAGGAAATTAATGCAGAATTCGTCAAAACAAATGAGGTAACACATGATGATTTTGTTAGTTAGCAAATCCTCATGAAGAGATTTCCATTGCTGAAAGTTTTGATGTTAATGAAAAATAACTTGTCTTTTTCAAACACTGTTAGAGATAAGAGACAAGGTTTGTTGTGAACATCTGTGACCTTCAACTGTAGTTTCACACACAAAGGGTTATGTGTGTAGAAATAGATGATAGAAAAAATTAAATTCTTGATCTTAAAAACAATAATCTATACTAAAAGATGAAGGTTTCTTTGGCACTTTTGTATTATTTTATTGTTCTTCCAACAACAAATTTTCTTTTGAAAGTTAATGGGACTGGGAACTTCAGAAAAGTCCATTAGGATAATAGTTGGGAAGTGTGACAATTGGTCACTAGAGAGTGAAGATAGAGCAAAGATGGTTTCTTTCACCTTTCTTCCCGTTCCCTGACTGCAGCAAGAGATCGGAGTCTGGGAGAGAGAAAGAAACTATGCTCAATTTAGTGAAGAATAATTTTTATATTGGTATTGTTTCCGTGTTGGTGCTTGGCATAAATGCTTGTGGTTTTTCCAACTTGTGCTTAATTGTAATTTGTGCTTAAAAATTGTAACCTATTTGTGCTACTTTGAAAGAAAAAGGAAGAGGAAAAAAGTTGTGCTGTTTTAAATTCTGGCAGAGAGAGTGGAGAGAGCAATGAAGTCTTATCTTATTCAAGAAGCTGCTCTGCCTGGGGAGGTAAGAGAACAAAGGGAACTAATGCAGATTAGCTTTTAAAAACTTGGGGAAAATCAAGTTTAAATGTAAGTGTGTGTATGTGTGTGTATATATATATGTGTGTGTATGTGTATGCATGTGTATGTGTATATATAATATATATATATATATATATAACTAAATGGAAATTCAGTTTGTTTGCAACGTTTAATTGGGATTTTAGAAAATTTACTTAAGTGGGAAAAGCAATGTCCTTTTTGGCTTATTGGTCTATTGAATTTGGGGAACTTAGTTTTAAATTCTGAAATTGTGGGAAATAATATTGTTGCTTTGTGCATGTTAAATCTGTTTATTCTGGATATGAGATTTTAGGAATTTGTTTGAATAATTGGCTTTTTATTATTGAAAGAGAAATTTCTAAAAGCTGTATTTGATTTGAGTCAGTTTAATAATAATAGTTTGTTTTAAAAGTTCTGATAACTTAGGTTACCTTCTGAAAGATACTTTGGGTAATTTGTAAGTATTGTAAGTTATGTTTTAAAGTTTGTCATGCTGAACATGTGCGTGAGTTTTATGGAGTTATTTAACTATTCACTATATTGTGAATCTTAAGAGTTTAAAGTTTTGAAGTAGGTGGAGATGGAGAAGATTAAAGTTATATATTTAAAAAAAGTTAAAAGAAAAAAATAAGAACAGGAAAAATGAAGGGAAAAAATGAGAAAGGAAAAAGGAGAAAGGAAATTTAAGAAAAGGAAAAATAAGAAGAGGAAAAATGAGAAAGGAAAAGTTAAGAAAGGAAAAAGGAAAATGAGAAAGGAAAAAGGAAAAATATAAATACATAGAAGAAATGAGATAAGAAAAATGGGTTTGTTAGAAACAATTGATGGGAAGAGGGAGAGACAGGAAGGAATCTTAATTAGCATTTGGGGGTTAAGAGAAATGGAAAAGGAAGGAGATATAGGAGGGAGATGTCCTTCTGAGATTGGGATCTATCTGCCTTTCTTTGGCTGGCAGATAATATTTTGGGGGTGTGGCACCCTAAAAAGTTAGCTTTGATAAGTGGAAGTCAGGAAGCAGCATGGTGTGGTTGAGAGAAAAATACCTTGTGAAGTAGGAGGGAAGGGCAACCACATGGAAGTCTTCCCAGGTGTCAATCTAATTCCCCTTCTCCATTAAGTCTGATATAGCTGCTTTAAATGAACTGTAGGTCTTGGCTAATTGAAATATCAATTGATTATTTTGTTTAAAGGAACAGCCTACATTTACATGCAATCTGATTTGATGGGTTTGGGCTGATTCCAAAAAAAAAAAAAAAAAAAGGCTGTTTGGAGGAAATTAATTTATTAATTTTTCCTTTCTTTAAAAGGAATTATTAATGTTAAATCTGAAAGATCTTTTATGTGGAATTGGGATATTCTGTATGAGTTTTTAATTGATTTGTATTGAGTCATATTGAAATTATATTCATTATTTAGGGTGGACTTTGAGAGTAATAGTTTTTGCCCCTTTCTGAATGTTTCTGTTATAGATAATATGCAATTTGGAATTGTTCTTTATATTGGGTATTTTAGAAGCAAAGTGATCTGTAATGATGAATTTAAAACCATCTACTTAGATATGAAAGATAAGCTGTATAAGCTGTGAACTTTTAGGTTCACTGAAATATCTGAATTAGATTCATCTGAGATTTTGATTAGTGAGAATTTCTGTAGGAGATTAAATCTCTTGGGGCTGCAATTGATTTGTTTGGAGTTTTGAATTCAGGTATGACTGTCTGAAAGATTGTCAAGTCAGTGATCCACCATCTGAAAGGAATATGCCAGATGGGCTACTGAGAAGGAATCATTGCAGGTGGAAGTTATGTCTGGGAATGAACTAGAAGAACAATCTTTATCTCTATTAAAGATAAGATTCTTCTGATTCAATTTCCCCAGGGGTGAGAACCCACCTGATTGTTTCTGCGTGTGTCTTAAGTTGGAGTTATTAAAATTAAGACAGTTACCTCCCTGATTTTTTCCTCTTATAGAAAATTTCTGTAATCAAAGCAAATGGAAGTCAGAGAGAGTGGTTAGTGGAAGATATAGAACACAATAAAGTATATATTTTAATTGGCAGTCCAGCTCTGTAGGACTCTGGCTGCTGCTATTAACATCATTTTGGGGCTAGAGTTTCTTTTTACATAAAGAAACTTCCCTTTTGTGTGAGAAGAGTAGATATTATATGTTAATTGAAGGCAGGGCTAGGTTGTCAGGGTCTCTGGACCCCAATCCTAGATCTCTTTGGTTATTTATCAAAGATTTATATTAACATCAAATATGTTTTTCATGTTTTGCGTGATCATGGGTGCTATATGGAAGGAAGGGATTCTTGATAGCCAAACAATTCAATGCAGAGGTAATGATTATTGCCAGCTATCAATATAGAAAGGTTTCTGTAGATTCCCTTTAGGTGAGGAGAAGCAGGCTTACAATTCAGCTTATCAGTGTTGCTGATTGCATTCCCTCATATAGCTCCCAGGCAAGTAAATTTTGAAAGGCTTGCAAATTGAAGCTGGGGCTTCAAACCTTTTTTTTGTTGTGTTAGCATCTGCACTAGTTGTGTGAAAGCTTTTTCTTGTGAGAATTTAGGGCCTTTTCTGGAAGAGATTATTTTGCCCATTACACTATTCCTTTGAGGAAAGAAAAGCAAGAATTTTGGGAAGCGTTTTTGGTATTTATCCTAGGGAAGGTTATTTGGACAAGAGGCATTTGTGATAGCCTCATTCCCCCTCAGCCCTTTTCTGCGTGGGTTTCTAGTGTCTGGTCACTTTTGTATATTCTCTTCTGCTCAATTTTAGTCCTTGTGTGGTTAATGTATTTGTGAGACTTGCTTCTTCCAGACTCTAAGTGATGAAGTTCCAACCGCTTGGTCGATCTGAAGTTACCTGAGACCTCATTCTGACACTTGGCACCAGCTGCAGCCACCCTCTTTAGACCCCACTGGATCTACGCCCCTATGTCAGCCTGAAGCAGTTCCAGAAGATGAGACCTTCGTCCCTTTGTCCCAAATGGGTCTGAATGGTTGAGGTGGGCCTCTGAGGCCTTAGGCCTCCACAGTGCTGGAGTTCTGTGGCTGCCAGATGCCAATCTGGTCTAGGATAACTGGGTTTCCAAGACAGATAGTGGGAGATGGTGGGAGTGGGTCTCTGATTCCTGCTCACTGTTCTGAGAACAATGTCCTGTCACTGCTTGCTTATGCAATAGCTAAATCTTGAACTCTAAAAGATGTAGCTAAGTTCAGGAGTAACTGAAGTGGTTCCTGAAAGCTTCCATTGATGTGTCTTAGTTCTAAATGGTGGAGGATGGATGATAGTTAATACTGGGGAGAGAATAGCCTGAAAGTCTGGGTTACAGCTGCCCTAGTGGAGGATGTGTGTTGGGGTAAGAAATCTGTGAAAGGAGGAGAATTGAGAGGGTTATTGATGACTTGACTGTCAAACTATTATTGTGTATTGTTTTACAATTCTGTCTGGGTTATTGCTGTATTTTGTATTTAAGGATGGAAATTGTTGGGTTAAGAATTTGGGTGGCTGTTAGAGTTTCTATCTGCATCATGGTGCTAAAATCTTCCAGGTATCTGGGGAAGGTGATTCAAAAGAGTGTGGAATGTGTCACAGTTCCATGCCTCAGTTTTCCTTAATTGTTCTGCCTCTATAGCAACCCCTTCCCCCACTTCCTGACCATCAAGAATAGTTGGGCTAGCATTTCAAAGAGCCAAACTGGTCCCTTATCTTTTGGCTTCAGACTTAATGTCTCTTAACTTCTCTCCAGACTTATCAGAATCCATGCCTTCCTCCATACCCCCAGCCTGTCAGAGATGAATTGATAGTCCTTTCCTGGAAAGACTTTTGAAGTCTGGGGCTATCACTTGGCTGATTAAGAAACAAAGGCAGGAGGAGAGTCCAAGCAGTCAGAGTTCACTGCTAGGGGTCCCTCTGCCTTGGCCTGAGTTTTAGAGATTTCCTAGAGTTTCATGCTCTTCAGGCTCAGGCAAGGTAGAGATCAAGAGACAGTTCACTGGATTAGCAGTCAGAAACATAGCATTGGCCCTGTTAGAACTAAACCTGGAGGGACATTGGATTGTCATCCTGTTAGAGCTTTTTGTGTGGACACCCTTATCCTCAGGGAGGGAAAGGAAGTATAGATCCTGTACTAGATATTAAGGATTTGTTCATTAGAAAATGTCTCACAACTTGCTAAAGAACTCGTTGCTTAGACTGTACTTTTAGGATTCGTGGTACACAAATATCAACTCTGAGATTGCATCTTGATCCACGTCTGGAAGAAGGACAGTGCGACTGACTGCTCGAGTCAAAAGGACTTGTAGATGCTGCAAAGAATCGACTGAGACTGCGCATGAATTGAAATTACGCTTAACAACAAGGGCTCACTAACTTTGGGAGGGGACTAATGAATTGTGTGTTATTTTGGGAATGTTTCAACTTGTTTTGGACAACGATTTTGAGTCCAACAGAGATTATGTTGCAAAGATTGTAATGAAGATGAGAAGTCCTCATATGTTGAAAAAGAGGAGGGATTTGAATGAGATGGGAAACTGAGGACTTCTCAGAGTAATGATTGTGAGAGATTGGTAGGGTTTTTCGTTGGGGATCCTGTTGCAGGAAGAGAGATAAATTGTGGCTTTTTAGAATATCAAAGGCAGACCAGAACCAGTCTGCTAGTTGTTGTAGGGTCTGGTTGATATCTGAGGGCCTTGAGTGGGCAGGAAGTGCTTTGTTCTGAGATTGACAGGCCTGGGGGTGGGTCTGCCTTTTCTTTCCCTATAAGTCTGGGCTCAGGTGAGCAAGGGGGTGCACTCCTTCCTCTCCTGGCTGCTGCCGGAGAAGAATGATTGTTCTAGGGAATTTCGCGAAATTCAAATAAACTTCTAATTTTCACTTTGAGAAAAAAAAAAAAGTTAATGGGACTAAAGGGATGAACACAGCACCATAAAGGCAAGCCAAGAAGTTGTGCTGCCTCTTTAATTAACTTGTGCTCCATAACTTCCCTTGCTATTACTTAACCTCCCCCCACCCAAGAGTCTATCCCTTTTCTTCCTTCACCCTTTGCTTTCCTATGCACCCATCCATCCCCCCCTTTATTTCGTCATAGATTTTAGAGGGTGCTATATCCATCTCTCTATAGATAGATAGATATAGTGTTGCCTATTAAATCCATTTCCAATGTGAGTAGGCTTTCATAACTATAAGCCCTCTTCCCCCCTCTAAAGCCTCTGTGTCTAATCTTCCTCTTCACCTCATTTGAAAAATCTCATTACTATTTTAACCTTTACTCTGCCATTCTTTCTTTTGAGCTAATCTCTTGTTAATGTGAACCTCAAATTTTCCCATGTAAAAAGCATAAACCATTTATCTGTGTTTAAACAGTTTGTCTATGTTAAGTTTCTTAAAACTGATTTTTCATATTAACTCACATACTAAATTTTCTGTTAAATTTGGGTTTGGTTGATACAAAGTCCTGAAAATTTGTAAGTTCATTTAATGTCCATTTTTTCTCATTCAAAATTATACATAATTTTGCTGAAGATAATATTTTTGGCCAGAGGCCTAGTTCTTTTGATTGTCCATAGATATGATTCCAGAATCTGCAGTCTTTCACTGTAGTTGCTGATAAGTCTTATACAATTCTTTTTTTTCTTTTCTTTTTCTTTTTCTTTCTTTTTCTTTCTTTTTTTTTTTTTTTGCTGAGGCAATTGGGGTTAAGTGACTTGCCCAGGGTCACACAGCTAGGGAATGTTAAGTGTCTGAGACCAGATTTGAACTCAGGTCCTCCTGATTTCAGGGCTGGTGCACTAACCACTGTGCAACCTAGCTGTCTTGTCTTATACAATTCTAATTGTAGCCCCAATGTATTAGAATTTCTTTTCTTGTTTCTTGCAAAATATTCTCTTTGATTTGGAGGTTTTGAAATTTGGCAATAATATTCTTATGTGTTTTCTACAAAGGATCTCTTTGAGGTCGAATGATGGATTTTTTCTATTTCTACTTTCCCTTCATGTTCTATCACTCCAAAACAATTTTCTTGTATTTATTTCCTATATTATTTTGTTAAGATTCTCTTTTTAGTCACAAATTTCTGGCAGTCCAATTATTCTTTTTTTTTTTTTATTAAAGCTTTTTATTTGCAAAACATATGTATGGGTAATTCTTCGACACTGACCCTTACAAAGCTTTCTCTTACAAATTTTCCCTCCTAGTCCCCACCCCTCTCCTAGATGGCAGGAAATCTACTACATGTATATTATGTTAAAATACTTGACAAATCGAATATATGTATATATATTTCCACCCTTATTGTTGTGCAAGAAAAATCATATCTACAAGATAAAAAAATCAGAGAAAGGAAACACAATGCAAGCAAACTTCAATAGAGAGCATAAAAATGTTATATTGTGGTCCACATTTCATATCCCTCTCTCTGGGTGTATATGGCTTTCTTCACTGAACAATTAGAACTGGTTTGAAACATTTCATTGTTGAAGAAAGCCATGTCCATCAGAATTGATCATCATATAATATTGTTGTTGCTGTGTATAATGATCTCCTGGTTCTGTCACTTCGCTCAGCATCAGTCCATGCAAGTCTCTCCAGGCCTCTCTGAAATCATCCTGCTGGTTGTTTCTTACAGAACAATAATATTCCATGACATTCATATACCATAATTTGTTCAGCCACTCTCCAATTGATGGGCATCCATTCATTTTCCAGTTTCTAGTCACTACAAAAAGGGCTGCCACAAACATTCTTGCACATGTGGGGCCCTTTCCTTCCTTTAAGATCTCTTTGGGATATAAGCTCAATAGAAACCCTGCTGAGTCAAAGGGCATCCAATTATTCTTATGTTTTCTCTTCTTGATCTGTTTTCCAGATCTATTGATTTTCTTATGTTTCACATTCTGTTATATTTGCTCATTCTTAATAACCTGTTTTATTATCTCTTGGTTTCTCATAGCTTTCCTGGTTTCCCCTTGCCCAATTCTAATTTTCAAATAATGTTTTTCATTTTTGAGATTCTATACTTCCTTTTCCAGTTGAATTTTTTTTTTCATAAGCTTCTTGCTTTTCTTGTATTTTTTTAAAATTTGTCCTCAATAGATCTCATTTGATTTTTGAATTCTTTTTTGAATTCTAAAAATTCTCTCTGGGCAGGAAGCCATTTCATGTTACTCTTTGGGGTAGAAGTTTTTTTTTTTTTTATTAAAGTGTCTGAAGATGAACCCTAATCTTCTCTGTTTTCATAATATGTTTCTATGGTCAGGTACTTTCTTCTTTGCAAATTCATTTTTTTTTAAATAAGAGGTATTAGTGTAAACACGTATAATTATAGGATGGGGGGAATGGTGGCTCATGCTTCCTTCAGCTCTCCCCTCTGTCCAGGAATCCCAAACCAAGAGCTCCATCCTCCAGCAAGTGCCCATAGCTAGCAGTGTCCCTGACCCACTGCTTCTGTACTCACTATGTGCTGTCTCCCCCAGAGCCTTGTCCCTGCAGCACAGCTGGGCCTGGAGTTCCCAATCAGCCAAGATTCACTTAGTCTTCCTGTACTCAAACCCCAAGTAGACAAAAAGTCTGGGAGGTAAAAATCTTTGTGGTTCCTGCTAAGGCTCCAGCCACACCTAGCTAGCCCCAGGGGTTTCAGTATGGAATCCATGGCAAGTAAAACTTTGGTTCCGTTTTCTCATCAATAAAATAATATTTCTGGGGAGCTAGCCTGAAAGTGTCTACACTTCAGACAAGTTAATCCCCAGCCTGGGATCTTTCTTTATGTCTTCTTGGATTGTATCAGGAGGACCCCAGTTCTACCCCAAGTCTTCGTGATTTTTCTCCACTCTATGTTCGTCCTGAGGTGCAAATTTATTCTATTTGTGGGGGAAATCTGGAGAGGTTAAAATTAACCAACCTAATCTGCCATCTTTCCAGAATCCTCCCCAAGAAGTTGTGTAAAGAAAATTAGTGAGCTATATATTTATTCAACATCCAGCAACTGATATCTATCTCATATTGGGAAAGTTTCACCAAATTCCTTAATGATGACAGGCTTAACATATATGAAAGTAGCCTTGGAGGAAAAAACACACCAAACCCATCAATCCTTCACAAAGTGGTCATGTGACTTATTGGAAAGAGTAATAGGATTGTAGACAAAATATGCAGATTGAAAACCTAGCCCTCCTATCTTGAAAAAAAAAATGCCTTACCTATCTTAGCCCCAAACTTGCCCATCTATAAAATAAAGTGGTTGAAACACATAGTTTTTAATCAAACCAACAGTAAACCTCATTTAGACTACAAATTCCTTTGTTAAGTACTATGAAAGAACATTATGGAAGATTAGGAAAAGTATTGCTTCATAAAACAGTGAAAGGAAGCTGAAGCAAAAATAAGTCCTCAGAAAGTATGACTGAGATGAAATTATCTCTATCACATTTGGGTGTAACCAGTAGCAAGGTACCTGAGTTGTTAGAATTCTGAGCCTGGAATCAGAAAAATCCTGAGTTCAAATTTGATTTCAGACACTAACTATGGAACCCATGGCAAGTAATAGTTTGGTTCAGTTTTCTCATCAATAAAATGATCTGTAGAAAGAAAAGCAAACCACTCCAGTATCTTTGTCCAGGAAACTCCACATGGGGTCACAAAGAATAGGACATGATAAAACAACAAGCAGAAAGTCAAAAAAGATATAAAATGAAACAGATTTCTCAACACTTCTAAAATTATTTATTTTTATCATCAATAACTGTAAAACTAGTTCTTTGGGCCTTAGCAACTTCATTCCCAATGTGCAGTTTGAAGAAACAGAAATGCCACTTAAACCAGAAAGAATGGATGGATCAAATCAGGTACACAAAAATGAAATCTGTATTAGACACCACACAATTCTGAAAGCATTTGAGGATCACATTAAAAGAGATACTAGGAAAGTGAAGAGGATTAAAGGAAGGGGTCAGGAGTGGGGGATTAGAGGAGACAGTCATAATTGATTATAATGTATCCAAACAGCATCTAGTACAGTGTATTTCTGAACTAGAAGTCACTCAACAATTTAGTTAACAAGTTGGCATACATACTTACAGGATATGTAGGGAAGAGGAACTTCTCTAGAATTCACTTTTGAAATGCTTTGCTAGAATTTCTTCTATATTGGATTTGTCATATAATTTAACATATTTAGCATGTATTAGATTACCTCTCATCTAGGGGTGGGGGGGTGAGGGGAAGGAAGGAAAAGCTTGGAATAACAAAAAAAGTTTTGCAAAGGTCAATGTAGAAAAATCACTAATATGCTGTGTAAATAAAAAGCTTTTAATATAAAAAAACAAAGTAAAAAAAAGAATTAAATTAAGAAGAAAATAGTCTATTTTCTTCAAAAACCTCAACAGATATCATATTTTTCCCCCCACAGGATAAACATCCTCATTTATTTCAGCTGATATTCATAATGGGGAAAATGAATGAAAATGCCTATTTTTCTAGACCAGTAGTTTCTAAATTGTTTAGTCTCAAGTCTTCTTTATACTCTAAAAATATTGAAGAGACCCTAGAGTTTTTGTTTATAAAGGTTTATCCTATATTTACCACATTAGAAATGATAATATCTCAGTATATTATAAAAATAATTTTGCTCTTGTTGATCCCTGGGAAGTGTTATCAAAATGCAGACCCCTCTCCCACCCTCAGGGGTTGTGGGCTCACATTTTGAGAACTGATTTAAAAGAATATTCAGCTAAGAGTGGAGTCTCCTGACTGACAAGTTTATTATGAGGTGTTCTTGTATTTTAGATATATCAACTAGGGAGGATAATATATCAATAAACATTTCAATTGGAGGTTTAAAATAAAAGCAATAATTTGAATACAGATAGCTATTTCCACCTCCATGAATCTGAGGGATTTCTCATGGATTTTAAAAGATAAATTGAATAAGTATTTCACATTTTGGTGTCTTTCTTTATTCCTTTGTGATCACAAAAAAATGATTGCTTGTTTTCCTTTTTAAAGTGCAAATTTTAATAGTCTTAGATATTTATACGTTTTAAATTATTTGCAGTAATACTGGGAATAGGAAGATAAAACTTTTCTGCATATATACTTATTTAAATATAAGTATACTTATATATACATTTTTCAAGTGAAGAAACTACTTTACATCCTCCATTCATTCTCTCCTAAGAAGCATCATATCTCACTCCAAAAGTGAGCACCTCAATGATACACACAGATTAAAAAAAAAAAAAACTAAAAAAACCAACCAAACAAAAAAAAAAAACTTGATGGATAAAATTATGAAAAAACTTGAAATTATCATAATTCTCACAGAGAATAAATTCATTAATGTTCCACTTATCCTGCCTCTCTCTTAACCTGAAACCTAAATTTCATTCTACAAAAGCTATTTTATTTCCTCCAACTACACAGAATTCAATAAGCTAAAATCCAGAAGGCTTTAGTTTAATACTATGATCAAAATACTATAATTCTTTATAAAGTCCAATAAATCTGTATAATTTGTGGACAGTCATTTTTACATAAAAGAATAATTCTTTTTTGATGAGGAGTATATTTTAACATCTTATATAAATAGGAAAGATACATTGAACGTAGATGAGAAGATAGGGCCTATTAGGACCAAAAAACAGAAATGTCTACTATACCTATGAGCACTTCCTGTGTTCAAATATTTTTAATTTAAATGTAAAATGTAAAAATGAAATGAAGAAACTAGCTTTGAAAAGCTCCTTTAGCAATATCAACTCTATTACATATTATCAAATTGTTATGACAGTCTTTACTTGTCCAAATATTATAATTTATTACTTGGTGGTTACTCTTCAGCTTATATATTATGGAAGACATTGATATGGGGAAGAGATTTAGCAAAGGCAATAATTAGAAATACAGTAGTAAGTTATAAATAAAAAGGAACTCATGGGAATCCACAGCTAAAGAAACTAGGAAATTCTATAAAGAACGTATTCAAGTAATGCGTTTCAATCACTTTTTCTGATGGATAAATTAAAAAAACTTTTCTTTGCTTGAATAATCTTTTGGGAAATTTTGAACAATATTCACTAAACAAAACCAAAATAATAATAATAATAACTGAGGAGAAGACAAGCCAAAAGAAAGCTTGCCATAAGGTCCATCTAAATTAGTTTATTATGAGATCATGTGCTGATGATCATAGGAATATAGGATTTATGGTTGGACAGAACTTAGAAAGCATTTATGTGCCCTCTCACTTTACAGATAAGGAAAATTAAATTAAAAGATAGAAAATAAACAGATGCGAAATGAAACAGATCTGCCCAGGCTTTATTTTTAGGCCTATTTATTCTCATTGTCAATGCTAATGGAACCAACACATTTGGATACTCCTATTACTGTTTGTACACATTATACTCTGAGAAGGAATAGAATTTCATTTAGGAAATCACAAGTACTGGTTGGAATGACCAAATAAATACTTACTGAAAAGATTTTCAGAGGAAATGACAATGTCTTAAAGACTATTTATTTTGGTTCTTTAGAAATCTTACATGGAATAATTCCAAAAGAAAAAAAATATTGCACATAATATATTTAGAAAAAAAAAAGACCAAGAAACATCAACACTTGTCAATTCAGATGCCTGTCAATTCAGAACATTCAACAAAAACATATTTTCTCTCTAGGCATTTTTTGACAAGTTTGGTCATATTCCTAAAATTGCTGAGTTAATAAAATCTATTGAATATAAGAAAACATTGATTGGGTACAACAAAATGCAACCTTATAAGCTTTTCTTAGATAAAATCTTGCATGCATAAAAGTTCAAATAACAAGATTATAGAGAAGTAATTACAGTAATTGTTAAATAATTCACTTAATACTGATAGCACATAATCTGTTGAATTGAAATATATTTGCCCGAGGTACATATTCACCACTCACAGGAAAGATTTTTTTTTTTATGTAAGACATGATAAAACAAGGCTATGCTTTTAATGATTCTATTAATGGATTATGTAAAATTAATTTCACCAACCCCTAAAACACTCTCAATAAAATACACATTAATGTCAAACAGAAGAACTAGAAAAGAGATGCTCTACATTGTGGCCCATTGAACTACCCCAGCAGCATGTGCATCTTGGATAACCAAAGAAATGGATAATGAGCTGGACCTCAAAATAAATAGGAGGAGGGAATTGAGATGGATCACATTTGAGAATCTACATATAGTAGAGAATCTACATTTAGTTATCACAAATTACTTTCTGTTAGAAATCTCTCTCTTTAAAAGTATTATTTTTCTGGTAATTCTACAGGGCTCTGAATCAAGAAACACTGTCATTTAAAGATTTAAAATCCCAAGTAACCCAGGGGGCAAAGAAAAGATGACTAGTAGATGCAAATATGATGAAGCATATTAAAAATAATGATCTGTTCATGAGAAATGGTATTTAAAAGACTATTGAAAATAGGCTGAAAAAAGTGATGCTGAAATCATTTAGTGAGAATAGGAAACAATAGCTGGGCACTTTGAGGGGATCAACTAAAGGTATCCCTTAGACACTAAAAAGAATTAGAGAAAGACCCCTAAGGCATCAGGAAAACCTTTATGGAGGAGTGGGGGGGATGGTTGGGAGGTGGGAAATGGACAAGAATTACAAAGGATAAAGTATAAAGAGCTGTGTTTTGCCTTGAATTAGGAAGATATACAGAGTGAAAAAATATAAATATATAAAAAACATCAAAGTACAATGGTGAAGTATATAATTAAGTAGTTTATTCACTCAGTAAAAGTACTATAACGTATACACACACAGACACACACACACCTATATATATATATATATATATGTATATATATATATTTAATGGCAAAAGTTAGTCTGATTTTAATATATACATTTAGAATAAATATCTTCCCCACTTTTCAACTAGTTACTATGAGAAAATGAGGGTCAGCATGTATTAAAATGAATGTTTAGCATATTAAATAATCCTCTAATGAATTCCTTATTAATCCCTTTTAAAATAAATTCATAACTTTATTCCTCAAATGCTTCCTCCTCTAAACTTTTATTCTTTTACTCCTAAAATATTTCAAAAATTTCTACCAAGGATAACTGAAAATTTAATTTCCTTCAGTTAAAACAATTTCTTCAACTTAACTAAGAAAATCAAATGAGGCTAAATATAGCAATTGAAAAATATATCTTCCCAACTTTTGACCAAAAAAGTAATTTCTCCATTTTCAATTATTTAAGAATGATATAACAACTTAATAATAATTGTAATTAGTGAAAGGGAATCAATTAGATAAGCCATGTATCCAGAGTTGTCAGTGAATGATCAAAGTATTCTTTGCTGACATCTGTTTTCCAGCTGTCATACATTCCCTCTTCCTTTCTTCGTCTTTCTCATTTCAATAGAACCAGTGGATCCAGATGCAGAAATTGAATGACTTAACAATTTCCATCTTTCTGACTCCATAATTTTCTTAAATAATATGACACTTAAGTTACTTAGAGGACAAAGTTGATGGGATTAGGATAAACAAATGTACCAAAAAAAAGTTTCTCTTTTTAGCTACAAGATGTCAGATAATAGTATGTTGATGTCCTTTGCTCATGTATTATAAGCCAAGATATAATTCGAGCCAATGTTTTCTCAACATTCTCTGGTGCCACACCCATTTCCTTCCAAAATTAATTTCATGTGATATTGAAAGCAAAATTGATTCTAGCAGCCATGATGAAATAAATGTTCTATACATTGAAATGTAACATGGCTATGTTTTTATTTTATCAGGTGTTGTGAATTATGTTTTGAGTGTAGCTAAGCATTCTTGGTAACTATATTTATAAAGATTTTAAATGTAGTCATGATTCCATTTGAAGATCTTCAATTTTAAGTATGTTATAGAAATAGGCTCTCTTCATCCTTAGAGCCACAAAGATCTCTGAAAGTAATCCCTATTTTTCAGAATGTTTTAGCTTACTCATTACTGAAAAAATAGCAAACTCTGCCCATGCCAAGAACCCTTGGGAGGGGAAAAACTGAAGCATCTGTGATGAAAATTCAGTGTTTTAAAAACATTCTGCATTTTCCAACATCTGTTACTCTCTCTGTAGTCAATTCCTAGTTGCTTTGAAAATTATTATTGCCTGTGAAATGTTTTAACAACTAAAATTAGATGAATGGAGTAATACCAGTGGAAATATCAAATTGAAATCATAAGAAATGACAGAGCTTGACAAAACTCTTAAGCTAAGGTGAAACACAAACAAAAACATATTTTCCAATATAAGTGAATATTTTGGTGTTTTTTATTAGAAAAAAATGGAATGATGTGTGTCTGTTATAAAACTGAGTGTTTGATCTCTCTAGGAAAATTAGATTAAGAAGTACAATGTAAAACTGATTCCCAAATCTTTCCCTAACATTCTGCTTAAGTATTGTCTTTTTTTTTGATGAATATCAGTTTAAATTCTATGCTTATCTATATAAAAGGAAAGCAAAATATTTTAAAAGAAAAAAGTTTAGATTTAAAAAATATTCTATTTTAGCTGTATTTTAAATATGTGTGTAATTTTAATTTCTCTGGAATTAGATTGCAATCTCTTTGAAAACAATCCTATACATCTTTACATTCTGCATTGTACCTTACAAATACTAGGCTATTGATGACTGTTTCTTTAAATTGAATTAAATTAAAGGAAGAATTCAGTTTGGCTTATTATATCAGATTGTTTATTCTAACATAATATCCTGGGGTTTATGGGAAGATTTTCATTACAAACATTTTATAGTAGTTCACCAATATACTTGCTTTCCCATTTCCTTGATGTTTACCATATGATCCAGAAATTGCACTGTACTAGGAATTAGATCAGTTGTGTTCTAGCTTTATCTCTATAATGTTACAAAAATTTGGCTTATATATAAAGAGAGATATAGATATGAAAGCACATGTACAGACCCAATGTTATTATTATTGATTGCTGATGACATTTGCCAATTCAACTTTATAAAACTACTAAAATATCATAGCATATGTCATGCAAATAGAAATAGTCCACCAAGATTCTTTTCTTTCCCTACTTTGAAATATGTCTTTTAACAATGTATTAATTTCTATATCTGCCTTATTTTCTACATTACTAACAAGATAGAAATCTAGAATCACATTACTCAATTTTATTATCATCTAGTGTCACTGGATTACAATTTTGAAAAATAATTATCTCATGCTACTATAACTACACCATGAAGCAAGATTATCATGCAATAATTAATGATAGTTTATAGTTTATAGTATATATATATATAGATATATATTTTCAAATCACTTTGAACACATTATTTCATTTGAAACTTTTAATGACCTTATGAGCTCAGTAGTGCAAGTATAATTCTTTTTGTTGAGGAAATGAGACCCAGAAAGGTTAAGTGAATTGGCAGACAGAGATGTATCTATATTGGGATAGTCATTTCTTCAAAGGTACTAAGGAACTAAAGAACATTGACTGATGACAATTACCACCAACCTTGTTATTATATTTAAGAAGTCCTCTGAGAAAGTTCTCTGCTATCATATTAGAATTATAAAAGATAACATGGAATAAATAAATGTGTACAAGAGTTTTCCCACTTCCTTATTTAATTCATTTTTGCTGAGGCAATTAGGGTTGTGACTTGCCTAGGGTGACCTAGGAAGTGTGTGAAAACAGATTTGAATTCAGGTCCTCCTGGCTTCAAGGCTGGTGCTCTATCACTGTGCCACCTAGCTGAGCCTAGTTTTCTCACTTCCAAAATGAAATTGTGCATAAATGAGAAAAACAATGTTCTCTGAAGGATTGTTCAATAAGATTGGCCTATGGGTAGAAGATATCTTCATGTGATTCTCCCCTCCCCAAGGAGCTTCTATCAGTTCTTTCATTCTTAGTTAGCCAACATTAATCATATAATTTCTAATAAATAAAACGCATATTTTCTGAATAACTTATTTACTTGTTCTCTTTAGAACCAAGTGAATTTGCCTTATTTGTGTAGTCATCAAATATTATATGCTTGTGATAGGTGGAACTTGTTTTTCTCATAGGTCTATAAAATTGCTGTTAAACTAAATGGTTGTTTACCTTAAAATATCATCGTTGAGAAAATGTTTTCTGTTGTTTACCTATCTTTTTTTTTTTTAATTTCAGTGTCCATTAGCAAAAAATCTTAAAAAAAATTTACAGTGAAATGTAAAGGGGATATGTGGCAGTCATTTTGCTGCACAAAGCTTACAGTTTTTTTGTTTTTTGTTTTTTTTTTTTGCTGAGGCAGTTGGGGTTAACTGACTTGCCCAGGGTCACACAGCTAGGGAATGTTAAGTATCTGAGATCAGATTTGAACTCAGGTCCTCCTGACTTCAGGGCTGGTGCTCTATCCACTGGGCCACCTAGCTGCCCCAAAGTTTAGAAAGCATCCCATTTCAATTAAATTTGCAGTCATGAAGCTAATTTCTCCAGACAGACAAGAAAACAGAGATAAGATTTTCATTTAAAAGGTAATAAATCTATGTTGCAGATCATTTCTATGTTATAAATATAAGTTCCTTGTAATGAATTCCTGATATAAACTATTAAATCTAATTTTTGCAAACTTATTTATGTAAATTTAAGGCAAAATTTTGATTCTTTTTTTTTGAAATTGACCATTTCACTCGTTCACTTTCAATCTTTCCCCAGTATCTTTTTCATATGTGATTCTAAAATTTTTATATTAAATTTCATAAAACCTTTGCTGAACCTTTTATTTTGATCCTTTTGTGTATGTGTGTGTTGTTGAGGCAATTGGTGTTAAGTGACTTGCCCAAGGTCACACAGCTAGGAAGTGTTAAACCAAATTTGAACTCAGATCTTCCTGACTTCAGGGCTGGTGCTCTATCCACTGCACCATCTAGCTGCCCCTTTTAAACCCTTTCTTAAAAATTATATTAATTTGTGGATAATTAATTCTGTTTCCACGTATTCAAAACTTTTTTTAAATGATGTCTCTTTAACTAGTGCAATACATTTATATTCTCTTCACATTAAGAAGCAAATGAAAGTAAAATATGAATTTTCATTATGGTGCTGTTAGATCTGGCTGTATCTGCTCTCATATATTTAAAGAAATTTCCCTTACAAAAAATATTTTAAAATATACATTCAAAGAATTTGAAAGCAAAAGTGTAATGGGATGTTTTAAATTATATCTTTCCAAAGAGCAAAAATAATAATTTCATTATCTTTTGAAAAGTACCAAACCAATTGCATATTGATGTTTAAAATCATCATCACATAATAAATGTTAAATCTTCTATTTGTTAAATAATATGCCTGTAATTACATGATAGGTAAGTGTCACTTTCCAAACATGCATGAATTACTTCCATTTCATTGAGAGAATCTGACTGGATAAATAATTATAGATTATTTGATGACAGCAAAGGGATCACAACATCTAGTATGACCTTATGGTAGCCCTATTATCTAACAGGATCTGACAGATTTATTAATCCCATTTCTATATTTGGAGCAACAGAGAACTCTTGGATTTGCTGGTAATTTGTAGAAACCCTTGATTTCCCCAAAACAGGTTAAGAAATCTCAACTCTTACAACTAGAACGTGAAATTTTCCCAAATAGCTGTGGAAACCTTTCATATTCCTAAAACTCTGCTAAAGACACTGTTTTTTTGCTATCAAGGGAAAAGCTGGTGTTTTGGTGGAATGGAAACTGAACTGACTTTATACTCTTCCTCTCCTTTCTACAAGAATTTTGAACTCTACTCTATTAAACTAGCCCTTTTTAGGTAATCTTTTACCTTTTGTCACTCAGAAGCTGACTTCCTAGGTAGTTACAAATCATGCCAATTGGTACATTCTTCCTCTGCTTCTCCCAAGCTTCATCTATTAGGATATGAACTCCTTAAGAGCTAGGACTGTCAAGCTTGCTCACATTTGTATCTCCAAACTTAGCAGTTTCCATGAAGAACTAAATTACATCACTCACTAATAAATTTTAAAATGAAGAGAATACTAGAGAATAAGTAAATGTAAAAATAGCAAAGTAGATAAATGCCATAAATTTCAATAATGTCACAAGGCATTCTTCTATGATAGCTAAAGGGTTGCTGTCAATTAGCCAGGCTGACAAATAAATCAATCTTAGAAACTTGGATGATGGTGAAGTTATAAGTGTGATAGCACATATTATTTGATGTTCACTTTACCTAACTTTCAACTCACCAGTATCTGAATGAAGGACATGAGATTCTTAGAATCATGCATAGCATTTGTTATGATAGAAAATTGGTTACTCTTAAAAATGTATTTATTTATTTAAAACAAATGCAAAATAAGGAAAAATAAAAGAGAAAAGACAGAAAGAGGAAAAAAAAATGTTGTCATGTACCCAGCAAAACATTCAGGGAGGATTCATAGTACGTAACAACAAATTTTTCCATTTGAAGAAAGTATAATTGAAGACATTGTATTCACTAAATTGCTTCTTTATAAGTTTTCTTTTTTTCTCTGCTGTATACTTTTTATACTTTATTCTTTTTTTCTCCTTTCCCCCACTCTCCCACTTCCCCCAAGCAGGCCACAGTTAAGCATGAATATATTTATGTACACACACATGCATATACATATACACATATACCTAAAACTATTAATATGGATGACATAATATAAATTTCTCTCTTTATTCAATCTTTTTTTAACATAGACTTTGAGATAAATGATTAGTATCCTTACTTTTTCCCCTAATAAGTTATACTCTTGATCATTGTTATTGTGTTTATGTATATCATGTATTTCCTATCCTTGCTTACTCTTCTAGTTCACTTCTACTCATTAACTTGCCTTGCTATTACTTAACCTCATTGCCACCATCACTAGCATTTCATTTTCTATTGTTTGCCTAAACATACACTTATACAATTTACATATATATGCATTGTTTCTCTTTTAATCCATTTCAGATATGATTGTTTTGCAGAACTACCAGCTCTCTTTCCCCAAATAATTCCTTTATGTCAGTCCTTGACATATCTCATTTGCATACCATATTTACTATTTTTACCTTTTTCTAGATGATTTAGCTTTTTAGAGTCAATCTTACTCAGATTTACCCCAGTCTTTCTTTTGAACTACCCAAATAATGTCAACTTAGACACATGGTTTACATAAAACATAAACAGTTTGTCCTCATTGAATACTTTGAAATTAGTCTTTGAAGTTGGCTCTTATATGTTAAATTTCGTATTGAGTACTTGTTTGTTTGAAACAAAATCCTGCTGTTGTTATTGTTGTTACAACATGTTTTCTTTCTCCTTTGCCTATTTTTTTTTTTTTTTTGCTTTTTAATGGGAAATTATTTGTAGCCAGCTCTAGTCCTGGGGTGGGAAGGAAATAGGGGGTGATAGTGTCTCTGGCTTCACTTCAGTTCTTTCCTCTGGCCAGGAATCCAAAAATCAAGGACTTCATCCTACTATAAGTTCCAGTAGTCAGCAGTGACTCTACCCCATTTGTTTCAGCCATCACCCATTATATATGCTGGTTCCTTCTTGCTTGGGCTGAGTCTCAGCAGCAAACTGTTGAGGGCCAGGCTTTACTTAACAGAGGTTCCCTGGTTTCAGTTGAGCTACCTTGGAGGTGCTTACAACTCACATGAGTTGAACTTCCATTCTGGGGACTTTCTTCCACTCTTCTTGTGTTATCCCAGGAGGACTCCTGTTTTTCACTAATCTATGTTCTCCTGAGATGCAATTTTATTTTATTTGTGGGGAAAATCTGGAGAGCTTAGAATTTTCTGACCTACTCCCACCATCTTCCCAGAATCATCCCTAAACTGGTTACTTTTTATGCTATAGTACGTTTTGGTTTTAGTCAGCAAAGGTTATCTTTTTAGAATTTGCAGCCCATATTTCAATTATGTTAAATAAAATAAAAAAGAGAAGGAAAAATTTTAATAGCCAAAATTGAAAACTTAGTGGTTTTGGTTATACTTTTTTTTGCATTGGTTTTGTTTGCACAAAACCTTTTTAATATAATCAGAATTATCGATTTTGCATTTCATATTTTTTTCTACTTCTTCTTTGGCCATAAATTTCTTCTGTCTCCCCAGATCTGAGAGGTAGACTATCCCTTGTTCTACTAATTTGATTATAGTGTCATCCTTTATATATAAATCATGAAAGCATTTCAACCTTATTGTGGTATAGGGTGTTAGGCCTTGGCCAATGTCTAGTTTCTGCCATATAACTTTCTAATTTTTTCAGAAATTTTTGTTAAATTTAGTGAGTTCTTATTCTAAAAGCTGGAGTCTTTTGGTTTATCGAACACTAGATTACTTTAGTTATTGACTATTATGTCTCATGTGCTCAACCTATTTCACTGATCAAGTACTCTATTTCTTATCCAGTATCAAATGGTTTTGATGTCCGCTGCTTTATAATATAGTTTTAGGTCTGGTATAGCTAGGCTATCTTTATTGCATTTTTTTTTCATTAATTCCTGTGAAATTTTTGGCTTTTTTTTTCAAATGAATTCTGTTATTATTTTTCTAGCTCTCTAAAGTAATTTATTGGAAGTTTGAATTGGTATGGCACTGAATAAGTAGATTAATTTAGGCAAGATTGTCATTTTTGTTATATTAGCTCGGCCTACCAATGAGCATTTGATATTCTTCCAATTTAGCTCTACTTTTTAAAACTATGAAATGCATTGCTTTTATTCATTACTTTGCTTTAAAATTTTGGCAAATAGATTTTTTTATAGAAGAAATGTTTTTTAAGTATGTGCATTTATTTGAAACTTTTTTGAACTAATCAACTACATGAAAAACTGAAAGAATTAATATGATCTGTACTTTTTTGAGATAAAGTCAGGGAATTGGGGAATAGGGTTCACTGGAAGTAGTATCAATTTCTCTTTATTTCCATACTGCCTTGAAGTTCCTGGAGAATTTTCTATTCAGCCCAAGCTAATGAGCAGACCACTTCACATTATCCTTATGTATTTAGAACTTCAGTTTCCTTATGTCACCTATTTTTTAACAAGAACAAAAAATGAATTCGTGAAATGGTAAGCAAAGAGTTGGACTGATGCAATAAATAAAGCTTAAGCAGAGTTAATGCCACTGAATAACAAGCATTTACACACATTTTACCTTTCATAGTTTTATACAGCATCATCATGCAAGCATTCAATTTACAGCAATAAGTTGGAATTTTGAAAATTGATGACATCTCATTCAAGAATTGGCTGACACTGGTACTTCTTCCACCAGCTAAGAAGCCTATCAAGATCTATCACAAAGAATCTATCAGATAAAGCAGGGACTCAAAGCTTGGAGTAAGTCTATAGGACACACCTCCAAAAGGAAGTTTTCCTTTCACTTTATTCAGTAACCTTCAGCATATCATTTCACATCTCTCTAAGTTTGTTTTTTTAAAAGAGGGAGTTGGAAAAGATGATCTCTGAGATCTTTTCTAAAGAAAAACTTTAATTAATTCAAGTCATCTCCCTGGCCTTCAGCTTCCTCAACTTCAGGGTAAATTTATTAGAATATATGCAAAGATCCCTTCTAGCTCAACAATTTGTAATTCTGTGAATAATAAAATTATGGGAATACTCTTTGGTCTAGTGGTTTAGGAGAAAGGTGAGTATATTAAGATTTGTCACTGGATACCATGATTTACAGAGTGAGCAGTCAGGCTACTAAACTAAGATATACTTTGAATGCTTTTTTCATTGCTTTACTTTCTATTTTTACTTTCTCATCTATTAATTTGATAATAAAATATCTACAAGTCAGGATGGTTCTGAGGATCAATTGAGATAGCATTTAGCACATGGTGCTATGTAATTGCTAGTTTTTACTATTATTTCTAAATAATATACATGAACTTTTAAATAAAAAAATTAATAAATGTTTTCAGGTTTAACAGTGTTTTTGCTTACTAATAATTCAAACATAAAGTCATTGCTCTCTTTTTTGTCACATGCATAATTAAAGAAGTTAGTATTTGAAATGCTAACCAATTATGTACTAATGCCTAGAATGAGATGAAGCTAGAGGTCAATATGAGAATAACTAAAAGACAATTTGGAAAATGATTTCTTTTAATAGCAATCAAAGGAGGGATAGGAACAAAGCTAAGAGTGAATAGAACGGTAAGAGATAAGGAAATGAATTCTGAACAACTCAACTCTTTTTTGTTTTGTTTTCTCTTGCAAGAAAATTAATTTTTAGCCTGGGGTAATTGTTTAAAAAAATGCTAAGTGGGACATGAGAAGCTAAGACAAGTTGAAAGAAGATGAGACAACGTTGAGTGTTTATTATAAGTTGCCTATTATGAACTCTTCATTGCTTTATATGCAGGACTGGGCTAATTTACCTAACAGAATTATTCAGAAAAGTAGATATAACTGCTGAGCCATTGTTAGTTCTTAAAGTTCATTGAAAGTTCTTGAAGATATAGGAAGTGCCCAAAGACTAGAGAAGGGCAAATATTTCAACTTTCAAAAAAATTTTAAAAATTAGGGAAGAATCTAAAAGCTAAAGCAATAACCTTGTTGTCTTTTCCAGGTAAAATATTAAAATACAACAGGAGGGTAATGGCCTTGAGAACCTACAAAGGGAAGCAGCAATCAATAAAAAGAACATGGTCTTATCAAAAACAGGTTATGTCAGACTAAGCTCATTTACTTCATTGAGAAGCCTGATGGACCATGGAAATGCCCTATATATTAAATAGTTGAATTTTCATAAAGCCTTTCACAAAGTCTTTCATGCTGTGATTATATATAAGATACCAAGATATAGGCTAGCTAATAATACAGTTAAATGGATTTGGAATTGATTGAATTACTGGACACAAAGAATAGTTATTAGTCTATAACAGTCAGCTTAGAGGGAGGCCTCTAATGGAGTACTCCAAGGATCTGTTCTTATACTTGTGCAATTCAACATTTTTGTGAATATCTTGCACAGAGCCTGAATGGTATGCTTGTCAAATATGCTCATGACATGAGCTTGGAGAGATAATTAATATATCAGATTTCAGAAAACATCAAAAATAATCTTAGCTTAGACTATTCAAATTGAATAAGATGAAATTTTGTATAGATTTATATAAAGTTCTACATCTTGTTAGTCATGTCTGACTTTTCATGACTCCATCCATAACAGACTAGGCCCTTTTATCCTCCCCTATCTTT
>JAJPUD010001597.1:250583-284764 GCA_023553655.1 Myrmecobius fasciatus
TCCAGTGTATAACCTGAATTAAGTTAAGTATTGACTTAATTTGACCTCTTCGCTGTCTATGAAATTTCAAAAGTCTTCTCCATCACCACAATTCAAAAGTGTCAATTCTATGGAACTCAGCTTTTCTTAAAATTCAACTTTCAGAACCATACATTGCTACTGGAAAAACCATAGCTTTGGCTATTATGGACCTGAGTCCTAAAGACTGCATTTCAAAAATATAAAATGGGAAAAACATGTTTAAATAAGGCCTCAGATACTTATTCAGATACTGTGTAACCCTGGATAAGTCACCTAACCCCAAATGGCTCACCAAAAACAACCCTCCCCCCCCCAAAAAAAAGAATATTCTTTCTGTAGGGATGTTGTAGAAGGGATTCTTGTTTTGATATATGTTGAACTAGATGTCCTTTAAATTCCTTCCAGAACTTGGATTCTACAATTGTTTTACTTTGAATATATATTCTCAAGAGAATTTTTTGAAAAAAAAAATTCATTAATATCTAAAGTATTAACATGTCTGTTTTAATGCATTGTTCTGAAATGTAACATGCCTTTTCTCAGAACACATTAACACAAGATTGACATGCATATATAAAAATAGATACACATACACATATATATATACCCACACATACACATAAAAACGTATGTATATGTATCTTTGTGACCCCATTTGGGATTTTCTTGGAAAAGATACCAAGGGGTTTCACATTTCCATCCAAATTATATTCCCATAGATACTTGTATCTTAGGGTGTTTTGTTTTGGCATGTCTATGTGTATATGCACATGTATATATACACATACATGAATGTATATAGATAGGTGTCTCTGTGTAGATTGTACTACATACATACATATGTGCATATATATATATATATATATATATATATATATATATATATATATATATGTATATTTGAATAACTACAAGTTCAGTCATACATCTGACTCAAGCTTAATATCATTCTACAAGGATGCAACAGCCAAAAAGGCCAGCTAGTGATGAGGGGAAATTACAATTTGTGAGTTGTTTTCTCTCCAAGTCTGGATTACAAAAGACAGGGTGTTAAGAAATTCATGATTGAAATTCACTTGCTCTATCTGGCCATGCTTGCTTCTGAAAGTACTATTTGAGAACAGATTGGACAAACTGGGAAAAAAGTTTAAGGAAAAAAGAACAAAACAAAATGTGGAGCACATGCCATTTATTATTTGGCTGAACAGATGTATAAAACCTTAAGTAAAGGCTGAGATGAAGTAGCCCTTAAGCATTTTAAGGTTTTACAAGTAAAAAGGGGATTAGTGGTGTTCTTCCTAGCCCTTGGGGGCAGAAATAGGGAGGAAAAGGTAAAAGTTGAAGAGAAATGTTTTGGCTTTTTAAAAGGAAAAGAAAATTCTTATAATTGGATCCCCATTTGATTGGATTTCTATAAATAAATTGTATATATATACTTATATATATATATATATATAGCAGATTGGATGAAATTGGATTCCTTTAAATAAATTCTTATAATGGATTTCCTTAGAAGGTAGGGAGCACATTTTTATTGGAGATTTTTTAACAGAGGCTAAAAAGGAGTTACCCTAGATGAGTATTGGAATGGGATCATTATCTTTTCAAATTCTCTTTACCCCTCATATAGGTTGGGCTAGATTCTGATGGCTTTGGTAGTAATGATTTGGTTTCCTGCTCTCATAAGGGCATGTAAAGTGGAATGAGAACTTGACAAATATCTCAAAGGCTTCTGAGTCAGGAGTTCTGGACCAGCTGGCCAAGCATTTCAATAAGACAAGATCTGTTCTTTCTGTGCTAAGTGTTAGAGTATTCTTTATTAAACATCTTTCCTTTGCTAGGAATATTTGTAGGAAGGATTCTTGTTCTGATATAGGTTGGTCTTGATGACTTCTCAGGTATTATTTGCTTCCTAGATCCCATGATTTGGTTATTTTGTAATGATAGATTCTAAAGAAACTCAGATTTTTTTAAATGAATCTGCCTCTACTGAATACCTAAAGTTGAACACATATGGTCTAATATATTTGTTATATTTAAAAATATGAAATGTCTTTTCTCCAAAGATATTAATATTTACTAATATATACTGGCTAACCTTGCAACATATTAAATAATAACAGCATAATACTACTACTGTGCAATTAAATAGAAGCTTAAACATTAATTTGCACTTAGTGGAATAATTGGAATTTATGGACAACCCTTGGGGCATGGACATCTATTTACATGCTTGAATGAATATTAAATATAATTGGGGATTTAGTTCACTCAATATCAAAGTAATTGATTCATGTAGAGCAGCTTTTTGGACATGCTTGTCTGTCAATTTCTTACAAATCAAATAAGTGAAGCAAAGGTTTTGTTTTAGAATAATTTTTCATCTAAAAAAACCCAGTTGATTCTATTGATATTTTATCAACAAACAAAGCCTGTTAAATGAAAGACAAGCAATCATAAACCAGAAATCAATTCAAATTATTTATGAAGTTATACATAATTATTCGACTTGGAGTATATTATCTCAAGCTTTTTATATGACTGGACCTCCTTTAAAAAGTTTAAGTAGCCATCTATGAATATATATTAAGTTGTACAGTAGTAAATAAAGTGCTGGGACTGAATTCAAGTCCAACTTCAGAAACTTACTAGCTCTGACCCTAAGCAAGTCACTTAATCCTTGTCTGTCTTAGTTTCCTCAACATGGCGTCTATCTGCCATGGTTGTATGAATAAAATAACATTTGTAAGGCATTTAGCAAACTATAAAGTTCTCAATAAATTCCAGCTACTTTGGAAAGATATTATATAACTGCTCATGGGCATATGTAAATATCATAGTTAAGATTATAGTAAATAATAGTAATGACTAGTCTATCTGTTAATTTATTTATTTAAAGCCATATCAATGAAACTACTAAAGAATTATTTTATGGAACTAGAAAAAAAATCATTAAATTATTCTGGAAGAACAAAAGGTCAATACCATCATTAAAGAAATCAAAGAAAAAAAAAGTAATACCAGATTTCAAACAATTCTTACAAAGTGGTAATCATCAAAATATTAGGGTATTGGCTAATCAAAAGAGTCTTGGATCAGTGAAATAGATTAGGAAAAAATACAAGGTAGTAAATGGTATAGTAATTTAGTGTTTGATACATGCTTTTGGGTAACTTTTGTAAGATCTGTTTATAAATATCTAAAACTTTCTGACACCATCTGACAAATGCTGGGAAAACTAGAAGGCAGTTTGGAAGAAACTAAAAATAGACCAACATCTCACACTGTATACTAACTTGAGGTCAATGTGAGTAAGTAATTTTGAAATAGAAGGTGATATATTAAGAAAATTAGGGGATCATATAAAATATTAGCTGTCTGATTTAAGGATAAAGGAAGAGTTTATGATTAATTAAAAGAAAGAGAAGATTTGTGAATAAAAGTCCCAAGAACACATATGGACTACACATGACCTTAACCTATTATCTTTCAAACTGTCTTTTGCATTGATTATATACATTCTGCTTTGTACCATAATTTCTCTCTCTCTCTCTCTCTCTCTCTCTCTCTCTCTCTCTTTCTCTCTTTCTTTCTTTCTCCTGCCACTATGACTTAGTTTTATCTTAAGTACTGGTGAACTTGATAATGTACAAGATAGTACATGCCAGTCATAACAGATGGGGAAAGAAGTCCCTACTCTTAATGAATTCATAATTTAATGGGAGAGATAGTATTTGAGCAAGTATTTCCAAAGAGAATACACATACACACATCTATGTCTCTATGTGTGCATATGTACTATTTGTGTGCATACATGTAATGACATGCATACACATCAGATATACAAGAGAGATGTGTCCACACATATATGCACACATGTATACACATGCATGTATGCACATTGCCCATTCTCTCTCAAAATATGTATGTATGCATATGTGTATTTATGTATATAGGAATATATATGTGTATGTATGCATGCATAAAGAAAAAGAAATAGAAGGAATCAGAAAAGGGAATGAGGCAATAAAATTATCCTTTTTAGATATGATGATATGATGTTATAGTTGGAAAATATCAAAGACTAAACTAAAAAGTTAGCTGAAATAATAATTTTAGCAAAGTATCAGGATATAAAGTAAATCCACATAAATCACCAGCAAGCCTGTATATCACAAAGAAAACCCTACAAAAAGAGGGGGTAAGAGATAGCCCATTTAAAATAACTCTACACAGTACAAAACACCTGAGAGAATACCTTTCAAAATAAATCCAGGCACTATATAAACAAAATTATATATATATATGTACATATATATATATATAAACCTTTTATACAAATAAAATCAGATTTAAATGACTGAAGAGATATTATTCTTCATAATAATGTAGGCAGGGCCAATATAATGAAAATGGTAATTTTACCTAAACCAATTTATATACTCCATGCAATTTGAATTAAACCACAAAATCATTTTGATGAATTAGAAAAAATAATCATTCATTTAGAAAAATAAAAAGTCAAAAATTTGTAGAAAGTAAGACTTTAGCTGATACCTGAAGGAAAACAAGGGAAGCCAGGAAGCAGAGAGAGAAGAAACAAGAGTTCCAGAAATAGGGTGAAAGTGCCTGACAATGAAGTAAAGATAAAAACAAAGATAAAAAAGGAAAATGTTTCTAGTTCTACTGTGGGCCATGCTACAACATGTATGCAGTTAATTTGTAAGGCTGTAATTGAGGGAGGTAGCAAAGGTAATCTCCAAAGACCTCAGGAATCTCTGAAGAAGGTAAAATAACTGAAAAGTTTGGCAGAGAAGACTGCTGCATCTTTGAATGGAGTTTGGAAAGAGGGAGATCAGAGAAGCATTTATGGAGTAATATTTGCTCTTTTAAACCAATATTCACCTGTTCCAGGGCATCAAATTAATCCACTTTAGATCTAAATTTTGAAAAAAAAATTTCCTTCACATAGTCTATTTATTTGAAAATATCAGTGGATTCTGTCAAAGACAATACTTTTATTAAAATTGTTATACTTCTGAAAAAAACAAAGAAAAGCAAGTATAAAATCAGGCATTACACTTAAAAAATTAAAATAAAATATTCTAAAGAAATTTGTGTCAAAATTTGAATTTCAAATAAAATTTTTAAAAATATGAATGTATAAATATTTGTCAATTGTTCAAAAAATTTTTTTTCTCTCTCTTTGAATGATGGTGAATGGACCTATTATTTCATTGCATAAAAATGAAAAAAAATTTTTTTTTTTTCCAAACAAACCAGATTTGTAACTCTTTGGTAAATACACTTAATACATTTCTTAAGCTGTTGATTAAGTGACTTGTCAAAAGTCTCGTATATTAATATGCAAACTATGAGCAGGATTTGACTACATTTTGGGAGTTTAACAATGGCTTACATTCCACTACACTATACTATTACAACAAAGCTAAAAGTCATAAATTGTATCAACCAATCTCAACTTAATCCATAAACTTTATTCTATTAAAATGTCTTTCCCAAAGTGTGCAATTCAGTGTGTTATTGCTTACTTGAGGCCAATTCTGCTGTGAATATGTGAATCTTTCACTGACTTCAATTTGGTTTTAAGGCTACTAAACAGTTTAAATGATCGAGCATTTTAATATGTTTTTTGTATGATTCATTGACCACTAATTTCTGCAATTCATGCTCATGTATTTAGCCCCCTTCATTAAGCTAAATTTGACTTGTAATCAACTTAAGCTCTACTGCCAGGCTTGAGTGGATTCTAAATTTGACCAGAGAAGAACTCTCTGGTGTGAGACAATTTTAAGCTCACTACACTAACTTTGATTAACCTTCTTGGAATCTCTTTGGATGAGTGTACTGATTTTAAAGCTTTTCTTCTTGACCTTTAACAGTCTCTGTGGTATGTTTCTCTTGTATCATGAAGATTTAGATTTAACTGGAACTCCATGTTGATGCCTTTGATCATAGCCTTTGGTTATATATTTTCACAGTTTGTGTGAAATTATAGAAAGGGATACAGCTTTTGAAATACCAATCTATGTTTCTCTTTTTGGTATATATTTGATGTATCTGTGTCAGCATGGGACTATTATTTTATAAAAACGTCAGACCTTTGGTGGAAACCTTCTCTCTATTCAGAAGCAAGTTTATTTATATAGAATAATTTTTTAAGTATTTTTCTTCCCTTGATATCTTATAACTTTAGAGTAATTTTCAGAAATAAAATCTTATTTTGTTGTATTCCTCTCCAGATTATTTTCAAATTCATGGCTGGCAGTTTAGCCATTGCTGACTGAGTGACCTTGATCATAATAATGTAACAATCTAAGTATGTGGATGAGTAACCAGTGATATGAGAGAAACAAATGTCTTTTCACTAAAATATGTTTTGTGATAAATAGAAGGAAGAAAAATAAAGATTGTGATTCTGTATATATTATCCTGAGCAATGTGTTTAAAAATACTTCAATTTTAAAGGAATATCATTTCTAATTAAATCTTTCAAGTTTCTTATGATTTATTTGGCCTTGACCTACAATTTAGAAATCTAATGCACATAACAACATAAATGTATGTATACAAGTCAACAAACATGCAAGAGATAAAATATTTAAATTTTGTCCAGCTATTCATATTTGAAAGAAAAAACAAACTAGTTCAACTTTATCAGCCAACTTTTTCCAATCTGTCAAATGAGGAGATTGGAAGAAATAATTGCCAACATATCTTCCAGCTTAAAAATTCTATGCCTTGGTAATTCTACTATTTTTTAAAAAATTGTTAGATTAAAATGCATCAGTTTTTATTTACAACAGAGAAACATAGGCATTAAAAAGGTTTATCTGAGGACATTTTTTTTTACTTTTTATTTAAAAATAAAAAATTAAGCACTAAAAATGTCACAAAATTTGGTTAGTGTATAGAAGCAATCCTGAAAAACTAAACTCTCCATTTCTTCCCTCAACTATATAAATAATTACTTAAAATCTCCATTACATTTTGTCTACTAAAGCAATAATAAAGTTTCAAATCTATAGGACGCATTTTCATAAATTCACTTTAATACAACATTGTAAGAGTATAAAATTTTGAAAGATCAGAAGTTTGGTGAAAAATTAGGAATCAGTAAGAGATCCCAAAATTAGGGAACTATAGATCTTTTATGTTTCCAGAAGCATAGCAACAATTATGTTGTGCATAAGAAGGGTAAGAGTAAAAATGATTATCTCCTCTAGTGGCCTGAAAACTCATGTCATTGTTACCAAGCACTAATTTTGAGCACCAGAGAAAGTAAGATTTTCTACTAACCATCTGTGTTATTTGCTAAGGATTACATCAGTTTATATTTAGCTAATACAATATACATGAAGAGGTGGTCACAGAATTTTCCATATTGTCACCTTATTGTACTGTTCCTCCATTTAAGCTCCCTTCCATATTTCATTGTAGCACACAGGTCACTTTCTTTGGAGCAAAAGTTTTAGGCAGATCCTACGTATCTGAAAAGCCTTTTAAGTTAAAGGACCATGCATATTTGGGTGAATGTTTGCCACCCCAAAAAAGATCACTGGAGTGTAATATGAAGAAACTTATTACCAGGGACCTGGCCACTAGTACAAAGGAAGTTTATCAGGTTTTTTGGTAGCAGCACATTAAGCTATGTACTAAAGGATGGAGAGTCTGCAGGAGACAGTATCCAGTCTACTTGAAGTGGTTAATTTGGAATGTATGGCATTGAATAAATTCAGTTCTATAAGTAGTCCCTTTTGAGCTTTTCTATGTCTGAGACCAAACTTTCTTTTACTTGGAGGCTTTGGATGTAGGAGCTTTGACTTCTTTTTTTCTGAGTATGTGTCTTAATCTTTTTTGTCACCATAAAAGCTTTCTATGATCTTTACCTTTTTCTATTGTTTGCTCATTTTCCCAACCTATTACTTGGCTTTTAATTCTTTGTTAAACTAGAACTCTTGTTTCCAGGGTGGAGGGTATAATGACCCAACAGTTAGGGGTTTTGTGCAACTGTCTTTAAGAGATCTTTGCAAGGACCTGACCAAAAGCACCTAATTTTCTGCCCTAGAACTGCAAGGAGGACCCCTGCTCCACTGTGGCTATAAGTCCTAGTGTTCTAAAGCCATAAAGTCCTTCCTTAATGGTAGTAAAAAGATGTTCTGTGGGCCTGAAATCTCTTGAAGCTCCTGCTGCCACTGCTTGCTCCTGGTTTGCTGGTTTCCCAAGGTCCTCTCTCATCCTGCTTGAGACAATCCATTTCTACTAACCTTCCAAGTCATCTTTGGTGTCTCTCAACTGAGGGATCTGGAAATCACCGATGCTGCCACTGATTCAGAGGCCCAAGGATTATTCTTGCTTTGCCAGCACCCGGGCAAGGGCTGAGACTAGAGATGTGGCTGCACAGAGGGCCAAGACTGGGCTACACTCCTACCCTGGTGCAACAGAATCCTTCTGTTGATTTTCCAAATTGTTTTCAGTTGGGAAACTTCTTCACTTCATTTTTTTTTATTCTGATGCTATAAAAATTTTTTAAAGTCATTATTTTCAGTAAATTGGAAGTTTTAGGGAGAGAACTCAGCAAGTCCTTTCCTTTGCTATGCCATTTTGGTTCCACCCTCTCCTTTGGATGAATTCTCATTGAAATGGTTCCTAAAATGTGGCAACCAGCTATAAATAAAATATTGCAGATTTCTGCTGACCAGTGTAAAGGAAAATATTATTTTCACCTCCTCTACTTTAGATATTATAAATTAATACGGTAGCTAGCATCATTTTTTTTCCTTGATTGCTATGGCATATTGTTAACTTATATTGAGCTTGAGATACATTAAAAGCCCTGATATTTTCATCATATGTACTATTTTTATGTCAGGTTTCTGTATATTTTACTTCATTTCAAGCTTTGATGACAGGGAACTAGAAGCAGATAAAAGTCAGGGAAGAGAAATTTCTCTTGGCTAATAAGTGATTCAAGTAAAAAAAAAGTGCCTTTAAGGGGACTTTAAAGGAATTATTCAGAATGAATGTTAGAAATTTTTATTTTAAATGCTTTTTTCTTTATTTCATTAAATATTTCCCAATTGTTATGCAAAAGTTTTTTAAACACTTTTTTTAAACTTTGAGTTCTAAACATTTTCCCTCCCTGTTTGAGAAGGCAAGCAATTAATTTTGATTATTTATACATGAAATTATGCAAAATGTTTCCACAGTCGTCAAGTTGTAGAAGAAAACAGAGATAAAACAAAACAATATAAATAAAAAGAAAAAAATACTTGTCTACATTGAAAGTTCATCAGTAATTTCTCTCTGGCTAGTTGGTGGTAGAGCCAAGATAGAGGAGTGAAGACACAACTCTTTGTGTCCTCCTCTGATTTTCTCTCAAACAAACAAAAGATTAAGCCTCTGGACTTATTTTTAACACAAATATTTGGATTACAAAACATTCCTTGTAGAAAGTACCTTTGAAAGCTGCATAGCAGGTCTGTTTCAATTGGGCAGGGGCTCAGGCAGGGGCTTGGGCAGTACTCCAAGTTCAGATGCCTCCTGGAGGCAGGGCAGGAAAACAGGCAGGACTCAGCTATCAGGACACTCTGCCCTGATTGCAGGCAGGTGCTCTAGCAGATCTGCCTTTTGTAAACGGCAGATTGCAATAACCCTCTACAAATGCAAGGACCTAGCCCGAGGGCCCAGCACTGGAAGTTAATTATCTGAATTGCCCCAGGGCAAACTACCACAGCCTCTGCTTCTCTACTTTAAACAGATCCTAAGCTTTTTTAAAAAAATGAGTAAGAAACAGAAGAGAGCTCTCACTATAGACAGCTTATATGGAGAGAAAGAAGGGCAAACCCCAGATCCTGAGGTTCCTAAAGCAACTTTAGAGGAAGCCACAAAGGCGGTCATGAGCTGCTCCACTTTCATAAGGCTTTTCTGGAAGACTGCATAAAGAATCTCAAAAGAGAATTAGATGGGAAATGGGGAAATGAATTGAGATCAGTGCAAGAAGCCCTCCAAAAGAGATATGATAAAGACACCAATTTACTGAAAAACAAAATGGATGAAATGGAAAAAGACAACAGTGCACTGAAAAACACAATTGATGAAATGGAAAAAGTAAGCAATGAACAAATTGGCCAGTTACAAAAGGAGCTAAAAAAGGTAACCAAAGAAAATAATACATCAAAAATTAGAATTGAACAAATGCAAGTGAATGATACAATGACTCCAAGAAAACAAAAAAAAATGAAAAAATTGAAGAAATATGAAATATCTCCTAGGAAGAACAACTGACTTGGAAAATAGATCTAGGAGAGACAATCTAAGGATTATTGGACTTCCTGAAAGGTATGATGAAAAAACATAATCTAAATACTGTCTTCCAGGAAATCTTGAAAGAAAACTGCCCTGATGTTTTAGAATTAGAAGGCAAAATCACCATTGAAAGAATTCACTGATCACCTCCTGAAAGAGATCCCAAAATTAAATCCCCAAGGAATATCATGGCTAAATTTAAGGACTATTACACCAAGGAAAAGATTTTGCTAGCAGCTAGAAAGAAACAATTCAAATACCAAGGAACTGTAATTAGAATCACACATGATCTGTCAGCCTCCACATTGAAGGATCGAAGGGCCTGGAACCAGATATTCCAAAAGGCAAAGGAACTTGGATTACAGCCAAGAATAACTTATCCAGCTAGAATGAGCATTATTTTCCGGGGAAGAAGATGGATATTTAATGATATAGGTGAATTTCACCTATTTCTAATGAAAAGACCAAATCTAAACAAAAAATTTGACCTTCAAACACAGAACTGAAGAGAAGCATAAAAAGATAAAAAGAAAAGAATTCTTGAGAACTATATTTCTACTATGAGTATACTTAAAGAATGGGGGTATAATTTGATATTACTTTGATAATATGAAAAAGAAACTAAAGGTGGAAAGGCTATCATACTGGAAAAAAGAGGGAAAAGGTGGTTTAAAAAAAAGGAGATTAAAAATAAGGTAAAATCTCATGAAGAGGCAAAGAAAGCCTAATATAATTGAGGGAAAGAAGGGAGGGAGATTAGCATTGTGTAAATCTTACTCTCATCAGATTGGGCTCTAAGAGAGTATATCAGACACATTTGGTTTTACAGAGAAACTTGTCCTTCCTTATAGGGAAGTGGGAGGGAAAGGAGGAAAAGAAAGGGATAGACTAGTAGAAGGGTAAATAAAAGAATCAGGGGAAAGGAGTAAAAAAGGGGGAGGGGCTCTAAAAAGGGGAGGCAGAGGTAGTCATCAAAAGCAAAATAATGGGGAGGGCAGAAGGGAGAAAGGGGTAACGAAAGGGAAAAACATAATGGGTAAATAAGATGGCAAGAAATACAGAATTAATTATTTTAACTGTGAATGTGAATGGGATGAACTCTCCTGCAAAGCGGAAGCGAATAGCAGACTGGATTAAAAACCAGAATCCAACAATATGCTGTTTACAAGAAACACATCTAAAGCATGGCGACACATACAGGGTAAAGGTAAAAGGTTGGAGCAGAATTTATTATGCTTCAGGTGAACAAAAAAAAAGCAGGGGTAGCAATCCTGATATCAGATCAAGTAAAAGCAAAGATAGATCTAATTAAAAGAGATAAGGGAGAAAACTAATTTACTTAAGGGTACCATAGATAATGTAGCAATATCAATATTAAATATATATATATATGCACCAAGTGGTATAGCATCCAAATTCCTAGAGGAGAAATTAAGAGAGATGCAAGAAGAAATAGACAGCAAAACTATACTAGTGGGGGATCTCAACTTTGCTCTCTCAGAATTAGATAAATCGAACCACAAAATAAATAATAAAGAAATTAGGGAGGTAAACAAATTGTTAGAAAAGTTAGGTATGATAGATCTTTGGAGAAAATTGAATGGAGACAGTAGGGAGTTTACTTTTTTCTTTGTGGTTCATGGAATTTATATAAAAATTCACCATGTGTTAGGGCATAAAAACCTCAAAGTCAAATGCAGAAAGTCAGAAATAGTAAATGCATCCTTTTCAGATCATGATGCAATAAAAATCACATGCAACATAAGGCCAGGAGAAAATAGACCTAAAGTTAATTGGAAATTAAATAATCTAATACTAAAGAATGAATGGGTGAAATAGCAAATCATAGACAAAATCAATAATTTCACCCAGGAGAATGACAATAATGAGACAACCAAAATTTGTGGAATAGAGCCAAAGTGGTTGTAAGGGGTAATTTTATATCTCTTGATGCTTATTTCCATAAAATAGAGAAAGAGAAGATCACCCAATTGGGCTTACTATTAAAACAAAAACAAAAACAAAAACAAAACAAAACTACAAAAAGAACAAGTTAAAAACCTTCAATTAAATATCAAATAGGAAATTCTGAAAATAAAAGGAGAGATTAATAAAATTGAAAATAAGAAAACTATTGAATTAATAAATAAAACTGAGTTGGTTTTATGAAAAAAACCCCAACAAAATAGATAAGCTTCTAGTCAATTTAATTAGAAAAAGGAAAGAGGAAAATCAAATTGTTAGTCTCAAAAATGATAAGGGAGAACTTTCCTCCAATGAAGAGGAAATTAGAGTAATAATTAGGAGTTACTTTGCCCACCTTTATGCCAATTAATTTGATAATCTAAATGAAATGGAGTAATACCTACAAAAATATAGACTGCTCAGGTTAACAGAAGAGGTAATAAATTATTTAAATAGCTCCATTTTAGAAAAAGAAATAGAACAAGGTATTAATTAACTCTCTAAGAAAAAATCTCCAGGGCCAGATGGATTTACATGTGCATTCTACCAAACAGTCAAGGAACAATTAATTCCAATACCATAGAAACTATTTGAAAGAATAGGGAAAAAAGGCATACTACCAAATTCCTTCTATGATACAGATATGGTGCTGATAGCTAAACCAGGTAGGGTGAAAACAGAGAAAGAAAACTATAGGCCAATTTCCCTAATGAATACTGATGCAAAAATTTTAAATAAGATATTAGCAATGAGATTACAGAAAGTCATCCCCAGTATAATACATTATGACGAAGTCAGATTTATACCAGGAATGCAGGGCTGGTTCAATATTAGGAAAACTATCAGCATAATCAATTTTATTAATGGCCAAATTAACAAAAAATCATATGATTATCTCAATAGATGCAGAAAAAGCATTCTCTAAAATCCAACACCCATGCCTATTAAAAATACAAGAGAGTATAGGAATAAATGGGCTTTTTCTTAAAATGATTAGTAGAATCTACTTAAAACCATCAACAAGTATCATATGTAATGGAGACAAACTAGAACCATTCCCAATAAGATCAGGAGCGAAATAAGGCTGCCCACTGTCACCACCCACTATTTAATATTGTATTAGAAATCTTAGCTTTGACAGTAAGAAAAGAAAAAGAGATTAAAGGAAGTAGAGTAGGTAGTGAGGAAACCAAATTATCACTCTTTGCAGATGATATGATGGTATAATTATAGAACCCTGGAGACTCAACTAAAAAATTTACTAGAAACAATTCACAACTTTAGCAAAGTTGCAGGATACAAAATAAATCCACATAAATCATTAGCATTTTTATATATTACCAATAAAGTTCAGCAGCAAGAGATACAAAAAGAAATTCCATTCAAAATAACTCTTGATAGTATATAATATTTGGGAATCTATCTACCAAGGAAAAGTCAGGAACTATACGAACTAAACTACAAAACACTTTCCACACAAATGAAGTCAGACCTAGTCAATTGGAAAAACATCAAGTGCTCATGGGTAGGCCGAGTGAATATAAAAAAAATGACAATACTACCCAAACTAATTTACTTATTTAGTGCCATACCAATCAAGCTCCCAAGAAATTATTTCATAGATCTAGAAGAAATCTGGAAGAACAAAAGGTCAAGAATTTCAAGGGAATTAATTAATGAAAAAAAAAAAAGGCCAATGAAGGTGGCCTTGCTGTACCAGATCTAAAACTATATTATAAAGCAGCGGTCATCAAAACCATTTGGTACTGGCTAAGAAATAAAGTAGTCGATCAGTGGCAAGGATAGGATCGCAGGACAAACTAGGCAATAACTATAGCAATTTAGTGTTTGAAAAACCCAAAGACCCTAGCTTTTAGGATAAGTATTTACTTTTTTTTTTTTTTTGCTGAGGCAAATGGGGTTAAGTGACTTACCCAGGGTCACACAGCTAGGGAATGTTAAGTGTCTGAGACCAGATTTGAACCCAGGTCCTCCTGACTTCAGGGCTGGTGCTCTATCCACTGTGCCACCTAGGTGCCCCTAAGTATTTACAATTAGACAAAAACTGCTGGGAAAATTGGAAACTAGTGTGGAAGAAATTAGGGCTTGACCCACACTTAACACCATATACCAAGATAAGATCTAAATGGGTTCATGATTTAGATATAAAGAGTGATATTATAAGTAAATCAGAGGAACATAGGATGCTTTACCTCTCAGACCTGTGGAGATGGAATAAATTTATGTCCAAAGAAGAACTGGACCTCTTAATTGAACACCAGATAGATAATTTTGACTATATAAGTTAAAAAAGTTTTTGTACAAACAAAACTATTCCAGACAAGATTATGAGGGAAGCAATAAATTTCTGTTTTTCTGTATTTGATTATCAGGATTTTATCCCCTAATAATTGGCCAATTTCTATGAAGGTGCTATATGCAGCTGACAAAAAGGTGCACTTCTATCTATTCCCATTCCCATTCTATTTTCACCAAAGGCCTATCATACTTAATTTTTCTAAGATGCTATTCATCTCTGATTTTTTTTGTTTGTTTTTAGTTATATTTATCTAATTTTGAGTTGAGAAAGTTGAGGTTCTAACACTAGCCCAGTTTTACTATTTATTTCTTCCTATAATTCTTCTAAATTCTAAAGATTTGGATAATGTAACATTTTGGCTCATATATGTTTAGCACTGATATTACTTCATTGCATATGGTTCCTTTTAACAAGATATAATTTCTGTGCTTATCCCTTTTAATTAGTCCTATTTTGCTGTTGCTTTCTTTGTCCGAGATCATGATTGTTACCTTGTTTTTATTTTTTCTTCAGATGAAACAATTTCTGTTCCAATCCTTTATTTTCACTTATGGGTATGTGTGTGTGTGTGTGTGTTTCAAGTGCATTTCTTGGAAAAAAATATTGTTGGATTCAGATCTCTAATCCATCCTGCTATCTATTTCTGTGGGTGAATTCATCCTATTCCCATTCATAGTTATGCTTACTAACTATTAATTTCCCTCCCTATTTTTCTGCTGTTCATTTTCTCTTTCTTTTTATCCTATACTTTTTTAAAAAATGTTTTGATTCCAATCCCTCTTCTTTCATCTGCTTACCCTTTTATTATATCCTCTTTTTTATTCCCTTCTTCTCCTACTTCCATGTTGAATAATATAGATTTCTATTGCCAATTGAGTCTAGAAGCTCTTCTTCAATTGCCTCTTTCATGTGAAATAATTTCTACCCTTTTTTCCTCTCCCTTCCCCCTTTTTCCAGGGCAAAGCCACTTTTTCTGTCTATCATTGAAACATAATTTACTCTTTTCTTTATCCTCTTTCTATGTAGAATCCCTCTGTCTTCATAACAATAATAAATTTCTTTAAAAACACATATTTTCCCATATAAAAAGGCAAATAGTTTAATTTTATTGTGTCTCTTATGATTTATCTTTCATGTTTATCTTTTTACGTTCCTCTTGAGTCATATTTGAAAGTCAAATTTCTAATTTGCCTCCATCTTTTCATCAGGAATGCTCAAAAGACCTCTATTTCATTAATTTTTTTTTTCCTTCTGGGAGTATTATACTCAATTATGCTGGAAAGGTTATTCTGCATTGTATTGCTAAGTCTTTTGCCTTTTGGAATATCATATTCTAAATGATCTCCTTTAACCTAATCATGGTTAAATCTTTTGTGATCTTGATTGTGGCTCCAGGTTATTTGAAAGGTTTCTTTTTCGTTGGCCGAAGTATTTTTTCTTTGACCTGGGAGCTCTGGAATTTGATTATAATATTCTTGGCAGTTTACATTTTGGGGCTTCTTTTCATTTCTATTTATCCTCTAAAGTATATCAGGGCAGTTTTCCCTGAAATTTTCTTGAAATATGACATATAGGTTCTTTCTTTGATCATGGTTTTCAGGTAATCCAATAATTATTAAATAATCTCCTAATCTAATTTTAGGTGAGTTTTTTTCCAATGAGATATTTCAGATTCTCTTCCTTCCCCATTTTTTACTCTTGATTTTGTTTTATGGTTTCTTGATGGTTCATTGTTTCACTAATTTCTACTTGCCCAATTTTAATTTTTAAAGAATTATTTTCTTCAGTGAGCTTTTGTATCTCTTTTCATTTGATCAGTTTTGTTTTATAAGATTTTGTTTTCAACAACATTTTTGTGCTTCTTTTACCAATTTTTTATAATTTTCTTCTTTTTCTACTATTGCTTTACTTAATTTTTCCTCTACCTCTCTTATTTGATGTTTTAAAAACATTTTTTTGGTTTCCAGGAATTCTTATCAGGCTTGTGTCTAATTCACTTTTTTTTTCTCTTTGAAGCCTTGCTTCAATAGCTCACAAAACAATTTGTTCTATGAGTTTATGCCATTGGTAGATTTTTATTTTCAGATTCTTTCCTTTTCTTTTTATTACCCTATTTCTTGATTTGGAACTTTGTTAATGTTGTTCTCTGTTCTTGGTAATGGAGCAAAGAACTCTGAAGCTTTGAGCTTTCTTACCCTCTTGTTTTTATAGCTAGTTCTGGGGGTCATGCTTCCCAGATAGTGATATCTGGGAATTAGTATGATCACTATTCTCTGGGTCCACATTCTGATCCTTACTCAGGAAGGGCTCTTATTCTCTTGTGATTACAACAGATAATACTTTTTTTTTTTATTAAAGCTTTTTATTTGTATAACATATGTATGGGTAGTTCCTCAGCATTGATCTTTACAAAGCTTTCCATTACAACTTTTACCCCCAGTCCCCTCCCCTCCCCTAGATGGCAGGAAGTCCACTACATGTCAATAATATTGAAATACTTGACAAGTTGTGCAAGAAAAATCCTATCTACAAGAAAAAAAATCAGAGAAAGGAAACACAATGCAAGCAAACCTCAATAGAGAGCATGAAAATGTTACGTTGTGGTCCACATTTCATATCCCTCTCTCTGGGTGTATATGGTTTTCTTCAGTGAACAACTGGAACTGGTTTGAGACAATTCTTTGTTGCAGAGAGCCATGTCCATCAGAATTGATCATCATGTAATATTGTTGTTGCCGTGTATAATGATCTCCTGGTTCTGCTCGTTTCACTCAGCATTAGTTCATGCAAGCCCCTCCAGGCCTCTCTGAAATCATCCTGCTGGTCGTTTCTTACAGAGCAATAATATTCCATAATATTCATATACCATAATTTATTCAGCCACTCTCCAATTGATGGGCATCCATTCAGTTTCCAGTTTCTAGCCATTACGGAAAGAGCTGCCACAAACATTCTTGCACATGTGGGTGCCTTTCCCTCCTCTAAGATCTCTTTGGGATATAGGCCCAATAGAACTGCTGGGTCAAAGGGTATACACAGTTTGACAACTTTTTGAGCATAGCTCCAAATTGCTCTCCAGAATGGTTGGATCCGTTCACAGTTCCACCAACAATGTATTAGTGTCCCAGTTTTCCCACATCCCCTCCAACATTCATTGTTATCTTTTCCTGTCATTTCAGCCAATCTGACAGGTGTGTAGTGGTACCTCAGAGTTGTCTTAATTTGCATTTCTCTGATCAATAGTGATTTGGAGCAACTTTTCATATGACTAGAGATAGTTTTAATTTCATCATCTGAAAATTGTCTGTTCATATCCCTTGACCACTTATCTATTGAAGGGTGGCTTGAATTCTTATATATATGAGACAATTCTCTATATATTTTAGAAATGAGGCCTTTATCAGAACCATTAAATGTAAAGATGATTTCCCAATTTATTGCTTCCCTCCTAATCTTGTCTGCATTAGTTTTATTTGTACAAAAACTTTTTAACTCAATATAGTCAAAATTATCTGGTGTTCAATTAAGAGTTCCAATTCTTCTTTGGACATAAATTTATTCCATCTACATTGGTCTGAGAGGTAAATTATCCTATGTTCCTCTAATTTCCTTATAATATCACTCTTTATATCTAGATCATGAACCCATTTATATCTTATCTTGGTATGTAGTGTTAGGTATGGGTCAAGCCCTAATTTCTTCCACACTAGTTTCCAATTTTTCCAGCAGTTTTTGCCCAATAGTGAGGACTTATCCCAAAAGCTGGGGTCTTTGGGTTTATCAAACACTAAATTGTTAAAGTTATTGCCTAGATTGTCCTGATAACCTATCCTGTGCCACTGATCGACTGCTCTATTTCTTAGCCAGTAGCAAATGGTTTTGATGACCACTGCTTTATAATATAGTTTTAGATCTGGTACAGCAAGGCCACCTCCCACAGATAATACTCTTGAGGACACCTACTCCTTTGGGACTGGAAGCACTATACTTCCTCAGAGTTCCTGATCCTATAGGGGCCAGAAATGATACTGTCCTTTCATCTTCCTTCATCTTCCTCTTGACTGAAAGTACTCCTTTTTGCCCTTAAATTATAACCCAAAGGTGGCTACAGGAATTGGTGCAGACAAATAGCATTTTGTCCTCCATCAAGTATTAGAACAGTGTAACTCTTTCTTAACAGTTGACAATTCTCTCTTATTGTCTCTGTCTTGAGAGCACCTGAAGCTTCTGCTACTTCTATCACTACCATTTAATTCTACCATTAGTATTTCACCTACTGGTTCTAGCTACCACCCCCATATCATAAATCTCTATGACTTCCTAAGCTACTTTGGGCTAGAAGGTGGTCTCACTCTGATCTTTTATTGGCATTAAAACTACAGAATTTTATTTGAGGTGTTATTTTAAAGTTGTTTGAAGAGTAATGTTAGGATAGTTTGGCTGCATGTACCATCTTGGCTCTTCACCCAAAATTAAAGAACTCTTTTGCTCCTTTTTTGAAAATAAATTATTTTCATCCAAAAATAGAAAGGATTTTTGTTTCTGTGTTTTATAGGTTTTTATTTCACCCCTTATTTTGATGATGATTGGGGAAAGGGGTCCAAAACTGTGGTTTATTGATATAAGGGACTTCCAATAGGGGAACTTTTTCTATCAATGCATCTGGGAAATTTGCCCAACTTTTAGTCTCATAAGAGTTGTCTAAATCTGTAAGACATTAGATGACTTTTTCTGGGTCACACAGTCAAACTTTTTCCAAAGCAGAATTTGAACCAAGATCTTCATGACTACTATATCAAAAGACATCTCTTAAACATGAAGTTTCTTAAGTTATAAAATTATATTGTGGTAGCAAATAGCTAATTTTTATAGAAAGTTGATTACCTCATTCTCAACATATCATATTAATTAAAGTTTGATGCATATTTCTCAACTCAAGGCAAAAAAATGAGTCATAGATTTTTCTAGTATATTTCTTTAAATAATAAACTGATAGCCTTGAAAGCCACAGAAATATTTATAAAGTCATAGGATAAGAGCATTTCAAGCTAAGAAAAATGTTATTGATATTGGGACTTACCCTTCATCTTGCATTAAGAAAAGTCAGGCCTATATAGGTTATAAGATGTATACAAGGTCATACCCTTAATTAGAAGCATAGTTTCCCCTAAAATCTTGTTTATTTCTTTGTTTTATTAGAGTGGATTTCTTAGAACAATGCCTCCCTGATTACATTACTTGCTAATAAAAAAAAAAACTCTTAAAAAGCTCAGAACTTGAACATCCAGGACATGATTATACTATTAATTCTTTAATCAGAATACTTATATGCTGGGTGGTAGAGTAGATAGAGTAGTGGACATAGAGTCAGGAAAATCTGAATTCAAATTCTGCCTCAGATATTTATTAGCTTTGTAACTATAAACAATTTACTAAACTCTCTTAGCCTGTTTTCTATAAAAAGGGAATAATGGTTTCTACCTCAAAGGCTTGTGAGAATCAGATAAAATGATACATATATACACTGTGCATATAAAATTACATATTTTTGAAAATCTTAATGATGCTATATAAATGCTGGAAATTATTGGGGTACTTTTGTTATAAAAATTAACTTCATTTTACAGTTTTCAATAAAAAAAAGTTGTTGATTTATCCAAATGTTGGGAGAGGACCCATTTTAATAATACTAAAAGTAATGATTTCAAGAGTGCAAAAAATAAAACAAAACAAAAAACTTTACATAACATAACCACAATAATACAATAACAAAAAAAGAACTAAGTGTTCTCAACTATTTTGTGATATGGAAATATCTGGAAATTAAAGTAATGGTACTTTTATTTAGGACATTAAAGTCATGAGGAAATTCGCTTTTCGTGGAAACATGTTATATGCTATAATTCTGCAGATTACTGCAACATTACTATAACAATAGAATGATATTTCATTAGTGTAATTTTAACCTGGTCTGAGTTCAGAAAGAAAAAATAGCTAAAATCTGGTATTTTGCAATTAGTCAATAAGCAATATTATAGTGGAAAGGGTATTTGACTTCAAGCCAAAGGATCCAAATTCAAATGCTGGCTTTCAATGACTATGACCATAACATTAATTTTCAGGGTCTCAATTTCCTCACATTCAAAATGAAAGAGGAATACATGATGATCTTCTAAGCTTCCTTCCATATCTAAATTTATTTTCTTATCTTGATTAAAAACAACAATGAAACATCACCTCAATTTGAATTATGATGTATAAGTCAGTTGCAGTGATTTTTCCTTCTCTCCTCTGTTTCCCTCCCTTCTCTTTCCCTCTCTCTCCATCTCCATTTATTTCTACTTCTTTCTTCCTTTTCTTTTCCTTGTTTCCTTCTCTCTCTTCTTCTCTTTATCTATCTCTCTCTTTCCCTATGTCATCATTTATGTGTACATAGATATTTGTATGTATAAATACATACACAAATATATACATATATTTATAAATTTAATTGAAATGATCCATTTTTCAACTACCTCTAAAGAATTGAAAAAAACAAAACTCATCATTCATCTTCCCTAAATATCTCAGGATGCCAGTCAGCATTCCTCCTTCAGCTAAAGACAGAAATTAGAATAAATGGATCCAAATATCTTCTGAAATAAATTACATTTATTTTCCCCTAAAAAGATATGGGTTGCTTGTAAAAATAAATTAATCAATAATTATACTTAAAATTCCTTTTGGAAAAGTTTCATTGTTAACATATATAATCAAACAGAAGGAAAAGCAGTATATTCATATGGATTCTACTGACCACAAAGTACAGGCTGCACTCTTCCTTTGACAGAAATGTTCTTAGCTTCATTATAATATTTTATGAATATAATTGTGGAAGTCAATAAGCAATTAGAAGACATCCTAAAGTGCTCTTAAGATTGCTCATTTCCCCTTGATGCAAAGCTCTCAGGAACAAATGTGCAAGCCAATCAACTTGGCCCTACCACTGGCCTCATGGAGAGAAAAGTTCTGATATATAACTGTTAAGCTCACATGCCCAAACCCCAACTCACTCAGGTTTAATAAACACCATAATTTATTTCACCTTAAAATCTTCTACCAAAAGCACTGAAATTTATAGAAAGAAAGTACTTCATTTTAAAAAATGGTTTTAAGTTTAACTGGAGCATTTGAAAAGCCAACACACACAGGGATATTTAAAAAATGGCTTCTCCTATGAATAGTTAGAAATGAGGATTAACTGAATCCCAGACTGTTACAGCCAGACACAGGAATAACTGTCTGTATATTCAGTGTTAGAAATTGACAATATTACTACAATATCTGTGCCAAGGTGGAGGAGAAGAAATCTAATCACATATCCCAGAAACAAAATCTCATTGGGTCAGGTGTAATATCTGACAAAGCACCTCATAACACTTTCTCTCCTGAAGAACTCCCCAAGGCTAACTGGGAAGTGTAATTTTTACTCCAGCCTGAGAACAGATCACATAGAAGCACACAAATATTGCTCAACCTTACAAACCAAGGAATGTAAGTATTATATGATTAACTGAAAAGATCAATGTGGAAAAGTTCCAAGTTCCATTCTTGTTTAACTTTTTCACCTTAGAGAATTCTAAACACAGACTCTCTGCCACACATTTTCTTTGGTGAATGGCACCACAGAAAGGCAAATATTTTGAAAGACCAGCAGGCCTTAAATTTGCTCAATATATCCTGTGAGTTTTATCAGGAAGAGGGACAACTGACCCTTTGAAAACTGTCTAACATGCTTTTAGAAGGAGGATTTAATTTGTGGGTTTAGAACACTACAGGAAATAGAGTTCTACCATGATGAAGGAAAAACAAAACCATGAGCTGTCTTTTATTCATTAAGAATTGGCACCCATATGGGATAACATAAAGGACCATAGATTTTGACAAATCTCAGAAAGATGAATATTATCCTTTATTTGGAAATTTAGTATGTGTCCCAATACTTGAAAAATTCCTCCCATTTTCCCAATATTTAATGTGCTGACTTAAAGTAAGTTTGTTGAATTTTCTGTTAGCAAAGAAATGAGAATTGTCTATAAACATTTCATCCCATATGTTGATATTTAGTTAATGAAGGCATGATATTCTCTCAAAATTATTTTTTAAAAACGAGAAAAATATATGATTCACATGGCATTTGAGGGTTTTTCCACAGGCAATGGGCTTTTCTGTAAAGGTGGGGATGGGGAGGGAACTACTCACCACATTACAGCCTGGGCAGTCAGGCCCATTCTCACAGGTCCTACGGCGGGCTTGGATCCCACCCCCACACTGAGCAGTGCAACGTTCCCATGGACCCCAGCCTGTCCAAAACATGTGTGGGGGGCACAGCAAATGTTCATTACAGTATCTGTGACAGGGGAAATCAAGAAAAAAGGGAAACTGTTTAAATGCATCAGAAGGTCGCCAACCTCTTCTTTGTCCATCACTGAGCCAGATGTTTAACACATGGACATGCTCTACGTGTAGGAGCTTTTAATCTTTGAAGTGGTTGCATGTTGAACGAGGCAGATGTAGCATTGGTCATGCTGTGTACAGACAGACAAGGTGATGCACAGTAGACAATGAAGAAAATGCTGAACTCACAATGCAGGATTGATCTTCCTATGCAGCCAAGTAAAAGGAAAAAAACAAACAAACCTTCAAATACAGGTACCTGAACATGGGGAATATTAAAAAAAATGAATCTGTAGGGAATGTATTTTCTAAGTATACATAATTTTTTTTAAAGTAGAAGAGGAATGGGAATAGAAAGCTAGTCAAAACTCATTCAGAAAATATCTCTTAACCTGTGTTCAAATAAATCACTGGCTTCTTCATTTCATCTATTATAATAATCTATAATAGCATACTCCTTTAAGAATACTCCTTATTTTAATACCATATTTTTATTATTTACTTCAATGTACTATTGTATTTTGATTATATTACCTTTAACCTATGTTACCTTTAATCTAATTTAGATTTCTCACAAGGATGTCAAATTAAATTTGAAAGACAGATATATCTAAGAAAAGCTCTGCTCTAGGGCTAAAATTTCTCTTTTAATTATCTGAATACAATGATGAGCTAAGCTTTCAGATATTTTTTCTATTGAGGATGATCATGATGATGCTGATGCTGATGATGAAAACTGACTTTTATTAGAATTTATGTTATTGTACATGTCTTGAAACAACCTTTTAAAGTAGCAGTTCTAAGTATTATAATCTTGATCTTGCAGACGGAAAAAAGGAGGTTCAGAGAAGGAAGGAACTTGTTCTTGGCCACACAGTCAATAAGTGTTAGAAATGGGATTTGAAATCAGATGTTTCTGATGCTATGTTCAGTATTCTAATCACAACATTAGATATTGCTCTTTCTGTTGCTCCCTAGTTTTATTTTAATGTCTGACAGAGCCTCTAAGTTCCCTCATACTTTAAACTATTATTTTTTTTTCAAATTTTACTATTAAGCCTGGAATTTGCATCTTTCAAAGTCTATCAACATTTACAGACATAAAATATGGCCTTTTATAATTTACTGACCATAGTTTGAAAGCTATTTTGTATAAAACTGGAGGCAGTGTAACACAGAAGAAAGACCTTTGGATCTGGCATCTTAAGACCTGATTTGAAAAGCTGGCTCTGGCAAGGAATATATAACTTTGAAAGGCAATGCCTTTCCTAGGCCTAGGATATCTGAAGCATAAATTGAAGGGTTTAAATCTAGCATCATCTGAATCTCTAGAGGTGGCTTAATAGTGGTGTGATATGAAATAGAATCAGGTATCCCTAGAATGTTAAAGGAATTATTTAATCAGTGTACCTGTGAAGAATAGGCTAGTCTATCAAGCAATACACAGAAGAGAAGACCTTTTTTCTCTTTCCTGTGCTAATTCCTAGTCAAAAACATAGACATCTTTTCTTCACCTGGGCATAAAGCAGGAATTCACATCTCTTCATCATCACTCATTCACTCAGCCCATCCAAGTATAAAAGTGTTAATATAGACCTTGGATTTATGTTCTTATTTTATGAGTAAACTAAGGCTCAAAAAAACCAAAATCCAAGGTCAATAATCAATTAATAGAAGAGATGAATTTTAAAACAATAATTTCCCATTAGGCAATTGTTCTTTCTATTATACCAATGTCAAATAACACATGACACTGTAGCAAGGATTACATGGAAGAACTGCACTATAAAAAAATGGATGTGGAGAAGTTAGAAAAACTTGAGAGGATTCATATAAAATGATTCAAAGTAAAGTAAGCAGAAACATGGAAACCTTTTCTATTATACAAATAATGTAAAAGAAACTAATGCTGAAAAACTAAAGAACTCTAATTAGTGTTGTGACCTACTAGCAATGAATTTAGGGAATTCATGTCTCTTGCCTCTCATCAAAGAGGAGACAAACAATGTGTATAAAATGAGATATATGCTTTTAGATGTGAACAATGTGCGGAATTATTTGATTCAACTGAGCTTATTTGTTTTACAGGAGGTTTTTATATAACAGGGGAAGGAGTCAAGAAATAATGTAACACACACATATATACATTCACATATATTTTTATATGAAGTCCCCCAAATTTTATGGGTATGTTTGTATATATGTATTTGTGGGTTTTGTGTATGAATGTATATATATGTATGCATGTGTAACACTAAAATCTCTAATTACAAAGACAAAGAAATTATCTAAATCTGTTTCTTGCTGATATTGAATTTATTAAATACATGAAACACATGGACATATGTCCAGCTCAAAGTTATTATTATTATTATTATTTTTTTGCTTTTTGCTGAGGCAATTGAGGTTAAGTGACTTGCCCAGGGTCACACAGCTATGGAATGTTAAGTGTCTGAGACCAGATTTGAACTCAGGTCCTCCTGACTTCAGGGCTGGTGCTCTATCCACTGTGACACCTTGCTGCCCCACCAGCTCAAAGTTATTAAAACTTAAAAGTTAATTAAGACTTTTGAGACATGTTCAACATACAAATGAAGGAACTTTTGTTTTTAGAAATGAAAAACAAGACTGAGTTTGGGGTTAGAGTTAAGAAAGGAAAATGGCACTTTCATGTCTAGAATGTCAGAGAGTTCCTTTCTGATCAATTCAGGAAGGTTACACAGAGGAGGGAGGAATTCAGGAACTACTAAAATTATATAAGAGAAAGGATTTCATATGTGAGGAGACAGCATGGCTGCGTGTGATTTTTCTAGGTAGAGCTGCTCTGGGAAAGATGAAAGGTAGAAATAATTGGAAGATTGAACTGGAAAAAAAAACCACAGAAATATTCTAGAAAAAGAGCAGCAAAGGTCTAAGGGAATCAAAAAAAAACCCAACAATGAAAGAAGCAAAATATTCTGGAAAAGGTTTTAAAATTATAGTAAGTAGCTCTTGGTCTTGTTCCAAAAGATACAAAGTATGAACTTCTTCAAGCTGAAGTCCAGAAGTCTTCTAGTTTCACATTGAATTGAACAAATATTCTCTATGCAATGATAACTATCTCAACCAGATGGTCTAAGGAACAGTTTGCCTGAAGTCATGATTGGTTTCTTTTTGCTCTTCCATTCCCCACTTTGCTTCTAAATTATATTTAAATAGTAAGTCATTGTGAAGTTTAGGGACATCTCTGAAGAAGATACAGCAAAGGGAACTTGAGCTAAAAATGATACTAATAGCTTGAGAAGATTAACACCGAAGTCAGGCAACCCCATGAAGGGAAGATTGCAAGAGTCAAAATGAGAAGAGCATAGACCAGGGTAATAAAGACAAAAAAAAAAAAAGGATAGATTCATAGGTGGTATAGTGGACATAGCACAGAACCTGAAGATAGGAAGATTTAAGTTCAAATTTGTATTTGCCTTAGTTCCTAATCTGTAAAATTAGGACACACTGGAGAAGGAAATAGGCAGTATTTTTTTTTTAATTAATTTTTTTTTCTTTTTTGCTGAGGCAATTGGGGTTAAGTGCTTTGCCCAAGGCCACACAGCTAGGACATCTTAAGTGTCTGAGATCAGATTTGAACTCAAATCCTCCTGACTTCAGGGCTGATGCTCTATCTACTGCGCCACATAGCTGCCCCAAAAGGCAGTACTTTTGCCAAGAAAACCCCATGGAAAAAATCAAAGGGGTCATACAGAGTCAAACATGACTGAATGACAAAAACAGATCAAATGATTTTCTTTTTTTTTTTTGCAAAAAGAAGATTCTGTGTGTGAAATGAAAATTCAAAAATAAGTTAAATTTTTATCCAAGTTGCTTAGCTTAGGGTGTTAGGTAGTAGATAGTAGCAATAGTCACTCTGATACAAAGATGGGCATAAAGGGAAAAATACTCAGTTTTTGTCATGCACAAATTATGTTGATACTTGAAAATTCAATAGAAAATGAAGATTATCAGGAAGACTATTGGAATAGTGGAATCTTAAAGTTCATCGTAGGATTTTACTTTAAATCCTGACTCTTTTATTTAATACCAAAGTAACCTTGACAAAGTTGATTCTAGCCTTTTTTCACTCAGTTCTATCATCTGCATAAAAGGGTGTGTGTGTGTCAGAAAGGAGTTAAGTTGAATTCCAAATCTCTTGCAGCACTAGATGTGTGGTCCTATGATTGAATAGAAGATATAGCAGCATTGGGACCACAGGATTTCCAGTATCTTAGAATATAATCAAAAATTAGGAACCAAGAATGTAGGTTTAAAAGTCTCCTAATAATAGAGGTGGAATAAATCTTTTGACTCTCAAATAGTTTTTGCTGTGTCAGATTTTATTTTAAAATGTTATTATTATATCACATTCCTGTCAGTAAGCAGGGGCAAAAACATAGGGCTTTCAAAATATAAAAAGTTGAGACATTGCAGAAGCATAATCACAAATTTCACCTCCAAAAAAGTGCCATGAGGAGAAGAAAATCTCTCCATCAAAATGCCTACATAATTTGCTTAACTTTTAATAAAATAAAATCATTGCTGGAACTGAGTTTGCATTTTCTCTGAAGAGAAAATAAATAATGGTACATAAGAGCTGCCTTACATTTGCCTACCCCAGTCAAGCTCTGAAAATACCAGATATGTTTTCACAGTTAAAGATCTATGGCAGGAGTGAACCCGTGAATGGCACTGGAGCCCAGGGTTTTCAGGCAAGTTTTATTAAGGCCTCTATTTTGGCTGTATTTCAAGAAATCAGTAACTATTTTATCCCCTTTGCTCTTGCTCCCTTTTAATTTCTTGTTTCTCATGCCTTGGAGTGTCTATTCCAATAGTAATTCTGCAAAACAAGCATTGTAAGGATCTGTGAAAGTGCTGACCTCTGAACTCATTCTGTCTCCAGCAAGCAAGGTCAGAAGAGAAAAAGAAATTCGTTGGACTAGCCCTATGACCCTCTCTGTCTTATGTCTTCTTTCACATAGCCAAAAAGGAATTGCCACCCTGGGAGAGATTGATGACACATTAAGTTTCCAATGTAAAAATACCTGAAAAGCACCCAAACTTAGACTGTTCTACCATGGGAAACATTTCTCTCTGATCCTCTGACAACTAATATATGCTTTTAAAAAAAGTCTCCTCATGCTTTAGATTAGGTAGTGAGTCTTTAGAATATACTCTTAGTTATATACAATTGTGAGAATGGATATTATTGACTTTGGAAATTCTGAGTATATTGGGATGAAATCACTTACTCTCCATTAATTATAAGACTGATGAATTGAGATAGGTCAAGAAAGAATTCCTTTGCATATCCCATGTATTAAAAGCACATATCTAATCTTTTTAAAATACTCTATGATATGTTAAAATGAACATTTTACTTGGTCTTTATAAATTTTTTTCATTGAGCATTTAGAAAGCAAATTAGAGGACCACTATTTTTCTACAAACCATATGTATTTTCTCTTCACTGAGACAAAAATGATTTTGCTAAATCATAGATCTGTCCATGTCATTCTCCTACTCAATGAATATATATATGTATGTTTATATATATATAATATATGTATGTATTATATATATAATCAAATATAAAAATTTTCTGGTACTTAAAGTTTTTTTTACAATATTTTTCCAGTGTTTTTATATTTTATTTTGAACTACCTATTCTATGATCTAAACTAATGTATGTTTTTTATTGTATGACACTAAATCTTTGTATTCACTAGAGCTTTTTTCCCCCCAGACCTTCATCATTTAGCTGCTACAGCTTCCTCAAGTCTCAGTTCAAATTCCTCCTTCGTAGGAGGCTTATACCATTACTGCTAGCTGCTAGTAGATTCCCTTTTGAAATTAATTTCCATTTATTAGTAGAGATTTTCTATGTAACTAATTATTTATGTTCCTTCCTTCCTCATTTGAATATAAGCTCCTTGAGGTAGGAACTATTTTTGCCTTTCTTTTTATTTCCTAGAACAGTGTATTATAAGCACCTATTAACTGCTTTCTGACCAACTGGCCTCCCTGTATATTGTACTCTCAAAAGGAAGACTTCTCTCCTTGCTGCCCCTCCTACCCCTACCAGTATATATTGCAATCCACCTTAAATCTATTTAATATTAAACTGAGAGGTGGCTATGTAGCACAATGAATAGAGTACCAGGCCTAGAGTTAGGAAAACCTGAATACAAATCAAGCTTCAGACATTTACTAGTATGTGAGCCTGGGCAAGTCACTTAACCCCTTTTACCTCAGTTTCCTCATCTCTAAAATGAGTTGGGGAAGAAAATGACGAATCACTTTGGTATCTCTGTCAAGAAAACCCCAATGAGGTCAGGAAAAATTGAATCTGACTGAAATGACTGAAAAATAACAATAGACTATATACACTCTTTGACGCAGAGATGCAATTACTTCATACAAGAAGGTCAAAGATGCAAAAAAAAATCTCATATACAATAAAACATTTATAGCAATATTTTCTGTATGTGTAATAGCAAAAGATGAAAAAAGGTGGGTACCCTTCAATTGCAGAATTACTAGACAAATTATAGTATAGGAATATTATTTAATATTATTTAATTTAAATAATTATGAAGAATTCAAAGAAATATGGACAGTCATATGAATTAATGCAGAAGGAAATTGCAGAAATACACATATCACATAGCCATTTATCCATCTATCAGAAAGGCAAAGATAAAAAAAATATGATAATAAATTAACCAAAAATAAGAGGAAACTGAGTGCCATGTAAGTAGAGAAACCAATTATATTCATGGCCTAGATGGAAATGCCCCTTTTCCTTTCAAAGAAGACTTAGGAAGACTATGAGTGTGGAACATACATATTTTCATACGGGAAGTTGATGTGTTGATTGGTTTGTTTTGTTTTCTTTGTTTTTTAAAAAAGGTTTGGAATAAGAGATTTTGAAAATGACAGATTCATGAACAAATCAATATGCATATATATATATATATATGTATATATATATATATATAAAATGTGTTTCCTTGGCTAAAGAAGTCTAATGGGTGAAGGAATATGGTACTATGCCTGGAAAGTGCCCTAGGCTAGGGGAACAAATCTTGGTTCCCTTCATTTACAATGCTTTACCAATGCACCATGGACTTAATCTCTGTATGTTTCCATTTTCTGTTTTGAAAATTAAGAAGTTATATTCGATAATTTTCAATATCCCAATCCATGATTTTCTGATTCAATAATCTTTGTTAGCCTAATCAATTTTGTGATAATGACAAAGTTATTTCCTTTTATCACTCATTATATAGAGGATTTCAATTTGTCAGGCCTCACATTGTTAAAGGTAAGGCAAATTAACTTGCTTATACTCCAGATTGCTCCAGTTATAATAGACATCCAAATGCATTAGCAGTTACCCTGAGAGGACTAATTGATCTTATTTGGGTAAGCAGGTTAATACTAAGAAAGTCATCTCTATTTACAAAAGTATCAAAGATAAGCTTGAAAGACTGAATGATGCACAAAGTGAAAACTACTAGTCCTTAAGATTATCATATAAAAAGAGAAATATATTTCTTCTTTGATACCTTATTTAAATTTTGGTAACCTATTCAAATAGAGGCAATTTCTTCCTTCTCTTTGCTTACTATTTGGTAACTACTATTTCATACTTTTCCATTGAAAAAATTCATGGTGTTATTTTGGGGCAGAAATAACTAACCAAAAACAGAAGAGATATTTCAAAGTATACACATAATTAAACAGATTTTCATTGCATTCATAAAAATGCCTTTTAATGTTAATGAACATTTCAAGAGAGAATTTGGCATACAGATGAAATATTGGTTCATTATATTATGTGGCATTCATCAATATGGCACATAGCATTTCTTTTCTTTTGCATTTCAAAACAAAGTTCCCCAAATTTTAATACTTGCATTAGTCTTAGTAAAAGGAAGGTGCAATTTTAGCCACCCACAAGTTTTTGGAATGAATAGTGTTTAGAAATACACAAAATGATTTTGTAAGTAGTTCAGCTCTCTGAACACAGTCCTTTAGTTCTCTGGAACTGAGAATAGAGAGATGGTCATGGCACCTTTGCACCTTGATTTACCTTCTGAATTTTCCCCATCCCTAAAATTGGGATATCTTTTTATCAGCACTTTGTATGGTAAAAGGCACAGAGATAACTGTGTACATACAGATAGATCTAGAAGCTGATATTTCTAATCCCAAAACTCATCATTTTAATTTATGAAGATCCAGGGGAAAAATAATTTAGCAGTTTTTGTAATCTTATTATCCTTTCTTACTGTCCCTTTCACAGATGGCTTGTCAAGGAGAGCTGAATTTTCCTGAAATCTTTCAGGAGTATTGCTCTTTGCTATTGATCTTGTTAACAATGTTCATTTATTCCTAAAATTTCCATATTCCTCCTGTTAATCTGGAACACAAATTTGATTTTCTCCTGGACAAAAAGAATGCAAACTGTAACAAAAGGAACTTTTAAAAATAAAAGTAATCAAGCTTTCTTACTTTGCTCTAAAATCTTTCCCTAATGCTAATCTCTACTATCTCAATGTCTGTGTGTGTGTGTGTGTGTGTGTGTGTGTGTGTGTGTGTGTATTTGTATCTCTTTCTTCTGTGTCTATCTCTCTGTCTCTCACACTGATATATTCACTCATCCATACTTCATTTCTGGTCTCTTAGCCTGGAAATGTTAATAAAAAAAAGTTATTCCAGTTACCTTAGCACAAGGTAAAGATATTTTTTTCTTAGATGAATCACATTAAACATTTTTTCAAAGAATTTTATAATTTTAAATACTGGGAACAAGCAATCTTAAATAGGATATCCCTCTTTCCATTGAACATTTGATAATTCAAAGACACCATCATTTTGGGGTACTGCTTTATAATAGTAAACAATAACATTAACACATCGTTCAACTTTTTTTAAAAAGAGGAATATACCCTTTATGACAATGGGAAAATTTTGTAAACAATTAAAAATTAGTTAGTTTTCTTCTTTTAGGAAAGCATTCCTAGTCTGTGAAATTAAAAAAAAATTACCTTATGGATTAATTGCATAGGAATATATGTATTTTTCAACACTGTGGTTCTCACAGAAATGATTTATTTTAACTTTTATTCACAAACAGTATTTTTATAATTTCTTTGTAATAAGCCAGTTTTACTAGGAAGAAATATGCTCATTTTGTGGACCACTCTTTTAAAATAACTTAAAAGGTTTAATCATTTATAAGAAGAATGTAATTGATTTGCTGGAAGTTTTATCCTTTAACCACAAATAACAATACCTTGGAAACACAGGATGTATACCAAAGATAGACATTATATGAAAGTAGAACCCAATGTCTAATTTTATATAAGACAATAAACTATGAAAGCAAAGATTTGAACCATACTACTGGCTCAACTGGCTAAAAGATTAAAATGCACACTAAAAATTTCTGCCAATTTCAGTTACTATGCACCACTATCATGATGCTGAAATGACATATGTTTATACACTATAAACAAAGCCTTAGAAATATCCCATATGTTCTACAGCTGCTTGTGTTTATTTAAGACAGAAAAAAACTTGAACTAAGCTTACCAATAAGATTGAGCTGTGTGACCTTTTATGCCTTATTCTGGATTGTGGGTTTTGAGTCAGAAAAAATTAAATTTCAAATAAGCAACAATCAATTTTTTTAATGAAATAAATTTTCCAAGTCTCCAGGGAAAACAAGGAGAACTATCTCAATACAGTTGACTGCTTGTGAATCAGCTGGTTGGTAAATAAGCTCAGTTAAAGATTTCTATCCATCACTCCATTTTCCCAATACAGCTACACTTGCAGTGTCAGTAAAAACCAAAGGATATCAGAAAAAGAGGAGCATCCAACTTGAACTGAAGGGGATATACTACAACTAGTTGTAAGATACAAGTATAATTAAAATTGAAGGACAACTACATCACACTGGCATGACATCAAGCATGAGAGATGGAAGTTCTAAAGAGCAGAAGGATCCACATACCTTTCCTCCCGGTTCTGTCCCACACACACTCGACCTCCATGGCGAGGGGTAGGATTGCTGCAGGAACGCTGGCGGACTTGGAAACCAATGCCACAAGTTGTACTACAGGGTGACCAAGAAGTCCAAGGAGTCCAGCCTCCATTTCTATTGGGAGAGAAGATAATAGAGATCAATTTTTGAAAAGGGGCACCAAATACAACTCTACTGACCAAAAATTAAAATAGACATCTACTTATCAATATTTAATTTGGGTGGAGTTAAATATGCAGTCACAAAGATAATGTGGATAGTACGGGCAGTGAAATATGCCTTCCAAACTCTCAATCACTTATTTTACTTTCAACATGGGAAATTCTATTGATAAAATATATATACTTTAAAAACTATAAACATTTCAATAGTGATCTTCATTCAGATAATGCTAAAAATACTCATTTACCAAATCTGAGAATTGAATACAGGATGCTGATATTTTATTTTGAAAAGATACAGATCTCTGTATATGGATTCCTATAGTATTTTGTTTTCACTCTACTATTTATTTTAATAATTGGCTACTGAATCATCAGTATGGCATAGGAGAAAGAGCACCAAATTGGATCTCGTTTTGAACCAAGCTCTGTGATCTTGGACAACTTGCTTAAACTTATCTGGATTTCAGAGCCTTCATATTGAAGGAAAAGGGGACTCTAAGTTTCTTTCTAAATCTAAGCCTATCAACATTTTTGATATATGTATATACACACAAATATAAAAGATATATAGATATAGATATAGATAACTGGCCAGATTTATATAGGGAATTCCTGAAAAGGGAACCCCCTCTGTCAGGCAGTTGGGAAACTTTAACTGGACACTGGAATAAAATGATGTTCCTAGAGTCAAAGAGCCAGTATATGTCAGACATAGGAATGAAAACCAGATTGGTCTGGCAGACATCAGGACTCTATCCATTCTATTATACCGCTTCTTCAAATCCACTACTGAAACCCTTCTAAGAAACAAAACAAATTATATATATATATATATATATATATATATATATATATATATATATAT